>JAQQAC010006904.1:812620-863477 GCA_029783875.1 Phataginus tricuspis | reverse complement strand
TTCCGTCGCCCCACTGTATGTGTGACTGTAGGACCGCCAGTACATACCTCTGTATTTCTTTTTAGGAATCCTTGCTCTTATTTGTAGGGTCTTCAGGAATCTCTCTCTCTGTTGTCTAGGTTACATAGCAGTATCTCTAGATGATATCTGTCTGGATTTAAAAGGACCATTTTGTGACATCCCTCTCACTCTCACTACATCACTGCTGATGTAATATATCTTGTGCAGAGTTTGGTGAGGACTGAAAGTTCAGGAAGTTTGTCTCCCCTTGCTGTGTTTTCATTCTTGATGACTGCTTTAGTATGACTAGAGATAGAGAAGCTGGTATATGAAATTCTACTTTAAGGGTTTGTAAGAGCTAAGATTCTTGGATTCATTGATCCCATATTCTTTTTTTTTATCAAGGTATTATTGATATACACTCTTATGAAGGTTTCACATGAAAAAACAATGTGGTTACTACATTCACTAGTATTATCAAGTCCCCCCCCCATACCCCATTGCAGTCACTGCCCATCAGTGTAGTAAGATGCACAGAATTGCTACTTGTCTTCTGTGTGCTACACTGTCTTCCCCATGATCCCCCCAACACCATGTGTGCCAATCATAACACCCCTCAATCCCCTTCTCCCTCCCTCCCCACCTGCCCTCCAACACCCCTCCCTTTGGTAACCACTAGTCCCTTCTTGGAGTCTGTGAGTCTGCTGCTGTTTTATTCCTTCAGTTTTGCTTTGTTATACTCCACAAATGAGGGAAATCATTTGGCACTTGTCTTTCTCTACCTGGCTTATTTCACTGAGCATAATATCCTCCAGCTCCATCCATGTTGTTGCAAATGGTAGGATTTATTTTTTTCTTATGGCCGAATAATATTCCATTGTGTATATGTGCCACATCGTCTTTATCCATTCATCTATTGATGGACACTTAGGTTGCTTCCATATCTTGGCTATTGTAAATAGCACTGCGATAAACGTAGGGGTGCATGTGTCTTTTTGAATCTGAGAACTTGTATTCTTTGGGTAAATTCCTAGGAGTGGGATTCCTGGGTCAAATGGTATTCCTATTTTGAGTTTTTTGAGGAACCTCCATACTGCTTTCCACAATGGTTGAACTAATTTGCATTCCCATCAGCAGTGTAGGAGGGTTCCCCTCTCTCCACATCCTCGCCAACATTTGTTGTTGTTTGTGTTTTCGATGTTGGCCATCCTCACTGGTGTGAGGTGATATCTCATTGTGGTTTTAATTTGCATTTCCCTGATGATTAGTGATGTGGAGCATCTTTTCATGTGCCTGTTGGACATCTGAATTTCTTCTTTGGAGAAGTGTCTGTTCATATCCTCCACCCATTTTTTAATAGGATTATTTGCTTTTTGCGTGTTGAGGCGTGTGAGTTCTTTATATATTTTGGATGTCAACCCCCTGTCGGATACGTCGTTTACAAATATATTCTCCCATACTGTAGGATGCCTTTTTGTTCTGTTGATGGTGTTCTTTGCTGTACAGAAGCTTTTTAGTTTGATGTAGTCCCATGTGTTCATTTTTGCTATTGTTTCCCTTGCTCGAGGAGATTCGTTCAGAAAGAAGTTGCTCATGTTTATATTAGGAGATTTTTGCCTATGTTGTCTTCTAAGAGTTTTATGGTTTCATGACTTACATTTAGGTCTTTGATCCATTTCGAGTTTACTTTTGTGCATGGGGTTAAATCCAGTTTCATTCTCTTGCATGTAACTGTCCAGTTTTGCCGACACTGGTTGTTGAAGAGGCTGTCATTTCCCCATTGTATGTCTATAGCTCCTTTATCGTATATTAATTGACCATATATGCTTGGGTTTCTATCTGGGCTCTCTCGTCTGTTCCATTGGTCTGTGGGTCTGTTCTTGTGCCAGTACCAAATTGTCTTGATTACTGTGGCTTTGTAGTAGAGCTTGAAGTTGGGGACCGTAATCCCCCCCACTTTATTCTTCCTTCTCAGGATTGCTTTGGCTATTTGGGGTCTTTTGTGGTTGCATATGAATTTTAGAACTGTTTGCTCTAGTTCATTGAAGAATGCTGTTGATATTTTGATAGGGATTGCATTGAATCTGTAGATTGCTTTAGGCAGGATGGCCATTTTGACAATATTAATTCTTCCTATCCATGAGCACGGGATGTGTTTCCATTAATTGGTATCTTCTTTAATTTCTCTCATGAGTGTCTTGTAGTTTTCAGAGTATAGGTCTTTCACTTCCTTGGTTAGGTTTATTCCTAGGTATTTTATTCTTTTTGATGGAATTGTTTTCCTGATTTCTCTTTCTGCTAGTTCATCATTAGCATATAGGAATGCAGCAGATTTCTGTGTATTAATTTTGTATCCTGTAACTTTGCTGAATTCAGATATTAGATCTAGTAGTTTGGGAGTGGATTCTTTTGATCCTGTATTCTTACCCTGCGACTCAGTGTTTGGACTGCCGGCATTACTGTCACCTGGGCTTGTTGGAGGTGCAGAATCACCCCAGACCTGCTGAATTAGAATCTGCATTTTAATAACCTAGGTAATTCCTGTGTTCATTGCCATTTAAGAAGCACTGCCGGTCTAGAGCAATAGTTTTCAAACTTCCCCTTGGGGCATCTTAGGGGCTGATTCAGGTTGGGAACACTGAGCATATGAGGCTCTGAGTTCCTCATGTCCTTCAAGAAGCTTTACTTTCTTTTTTTTTTTATTAACCGCTGATATACACTCTTATGAAGGTTTCACATGAAAAACAGTATGGTTACTACTTTTTTTTTTTATTAATCGCTGATATACACTCTTATGAAGGTTTCACATGAAAAACAGTATGGTTACTACATTCACCCATAATATCAAGTCCCCCCCATACCCCATTTCAGTCACTGTCCATCAGGGTAGTAAGATGCCACAGAGTCACTACTTGTCTCAGAGAAGCTTTACTTTCACATGCTTCAATTTTTTAATTTCCACATAGATTTCAATTGAAAAACAAGATTTCATGGCTAAAATATGTTTGAAAACTAATGCCCTGGACTTCAGATTTGATTAAGTTGCCTTGACCCAAGTTGGCTTAAGCTGAAGGTCTATATACATATTATTTTCTAAAGGTCAAAATATTTGGATTCTAATTTCAAAGTCAAGGGCTCTTTCCTAGGAGGTGAGACCAGCCAGCCGACCAGGAGTCTGCGTCCTATGAGGGGTTTCTTACTGCTCCACAGGCCCTTGCCAGCATGAGTCTCAATACCCAGCCCATCCTCAATCTGGAGAAATTCCACGAGGGCCAGGAAGTCCCTCTTCTCTTGGGAAGGCCTTCTAGTGACCTGCAGTCCACACCATCCACGGAATTCAATCCACTCATCTATGGCAATGACGTGGATTCTGTGGATGTTGCGACCAGGTATGATCAAGTCGACAGGCAGTCAGTGAGCTCTCAGCTCCGTCTGCTCCCCGGGAGCCTAGAGGCAGGCTGCTTCCCTGAGCCCGAGTTCCTCTATAAGCATGTGTAATATTTGGTCATCTTTGCCGCCTTAGTGAAAGCAAAGAGAAGAAACTCTCTTTGTTCAGCACACTCTGAGGCCTTTTAAGCCTTGAGTGAAGAAGGGGACTGATGATTCTTTAAGATACCTCTCCCTTTGGTGTTGGAAGCCCGTAGGGTGGTGCTTTGGGAGGAGGTCTGGGACTATGATCGTAGGAACCCTCCCGCCCGAGCCGGAGACTGGACTGCTTCACAGCCCCCTTCCTCCCCAGAGTGGCCATGGTCCGTTTCTTCAACTCCCCCAACGTGCTGCGGGGCCTTCAGGCACACACACGCACCCTGCGGCTCTTCCCTCGGCCCGTGGTCGCTTTCCAAGTGGGCTCCTTTCTAGCCTCACGCCCCCGTCAGACACCTTTTGCTGAGAAATTGGCCAGGACTCAGGCTGTGGAGTACTTTGGGGAATGGATCCTTAATCCCACCAACTATGCCTTTCAGAGAATTCACAACAGTGAGTCCGCCTGCCCTCCGCCCCGCCCCACCTTCTGCCCGTTTCCCGATGGCCCTTCCCTCTCCTTCTTCCTTTCTAATCTTTGACCTGCCCCTTCCATTCCTATTTTGCTTTAGACTTTTTGCTACTTTTCTTTTATGTGTTGCTTGCTTTTCCCCCCTTGTTGCTAACTCTGCCCTTTTTTCTCTTTGGGTAGACATGTTCGATCCAGCCTTGATCGGGGACAAGCCGAAGTGGTACGCTCATCAGCTGCAGCCCATCCATTATCGCGTCTACGATGGCAGCTCCCAGCTGGCCGAGGCGCTGAGCGCGCCCCTGGAGCACGACTCCGACTCAGGCCCTGCTGATGACAGGTGAGCATCCCTTATGGGGGCAAGGTAGTTTTTTAAGGAGAAGAGGCTCTCACTAGCCCTTGTTTAGCACCATGGCAAAATGTCACAGGACTTACTTCACAGTCTTTGAAGCCTTGAGTTATATTTTGGTTAATTGTCTTGTATTGGCTTCTTTATCTTAAGAATGCCCCTCTTTTATTCTTCCTAGTGCTGACTGCTCATTCTTTTCCCTGCCCCTCCTTTCTGTTCGATCTCTGTTTTTATGTTCATGCTCTTCACTGTGCAGTGGCAGCGACAGTGCAGATCACGATGACTCGAGCTCTTCTTACTCCTCCCTTGGCGACTTTGTCAGTGAAATGATGAAGTGTGACATCAACGGTGACACTCCCAGTAAGTGTCCTGGGGGGGAGTGGCCAGCTCTGGGCAGGGTGTGGGGCTCCGGGCTGCTGTGGTCTACCTGCCACCTGTGGGTTTTGGCAGATGTGGATCCACTGACACACGCAGCGCTGGGCGATGCCAGCGAGGTGGCGATCGGTGAGCTGCTGACCCAGAAGGAAGCAGACGAGCCTGGCCCAGACAGCGGGACCTGTCAGGAGAACCCCACACTGTGCTCTAGCTCCAGTACCCCAACCAGCAGCAGCCCCAGCACCGTCGCCCAGGGAGCCTTTTCTGTACGTGGGGCCGCTGCTTGGGCTGTGGGCCTCGTCTGTATTAAAGTTCAGCTAAAGCTCCTCATTCGCCCCTTTCTTCACGAGCTCCCTATCTTCCTCTACATAGGCCCCGTAGCTTACAGCCTGTGACACATAGTTTTGACCCCAGAAGGAGCTCATCGGGCTTTGTTCAAGATTTAGCGAAGATTTTCCCTTGCCTAGCTTGTGGGGACAGAATGGGGGTGTTGCAGAGATCTTTTCTCACATATTCCTCAGGATAAGAGTCTGACAAGCCTGGATCATCCCCACCAAGCTGAAAACAACGGAAGGCATCACTGGGTACCAGGCAACCACTTTTTATTTTATATGGCTTAGGAACCGGCTGACTCAACGGAGCTGGACGCTAGGGCAGCAGCAGGCATCCCCAAGTCCCTCCCGCCCGCACCTCCCAGCATGGGCAAGTGGAACGTGGACAGGCGTCAGACAGAAATCGGAGAGGGGTCAGTGCGCCGGCAAACCTATGACAATCCATACTTCGAGCCCCAGTATGGCTTTCCCCCTGAGGAAGATGACGATGAGCAGGGGGAAAGTCACACTCCCCGATTCAGCCAGCATGTCAATGGCAATCGGTGAGAGCCTGGGGACGCCGCTAGAAGGGTGACTTGAGGACCTCACTGCAGCGGAGCCCGGGCGAGGGTTAATCAGGAGGCCAGAGAAGTCTGAATGCCCTCGTCCTGCCATCCCTAGAGGGTGGTGCTTTGATGCAGGCATTTAGGAATTGCGGGAAGGGAAGAGTGTCTGCAGTGCAGTGTAAGGCCCTCACGCCCATGAGGCGGTGCCTGTGCCTGGGGCTCACAGGCACACTGCATTCCAGGGCTCCAAAGCTGCTGCGGCCCAACAGCTTGAAACTGGCAAGTGACTCAGATGCCGAGTCAGACTCCCGAGCGAGCTCCCCCACCTCCACCGTCTCCAACCACAGCAGCGAGGGCTTCGGGGGCATCGTGTCTTTTGCCAGTAAGTGCCTCCACTCTCACATGGTTCTGTCCCATTTTCCCTCCAGTAGGGCCTGACTGTGGCAGGTGCTGCTCAGATACAGGGCTGGGCTGCTGTTTACCAACCCCCAGTTCATGTCACTTGAGTGATAATGAATGAGATATTTTTAAGGGAGATCAATAAAGGACAGAGATCTTACTATCCTTACACCTGGAGGTTTCCATCTATTCAGGTAAGACAGCTGCTCAGCTGACAAATAATCATTACACTTAAAAGCATACGCTTGTACGTATATTTTGTGGAACTATTCTGGTCAGATTGGATTTAGGTGTATATCTAATATCGTTGGTGAGCATTTTCATGAACATGTATTGAAATCTATATGACACTGACTTTTGTGCTTAAAGAATATTTTCAGAAATGAGGGGGGGTGTCAGTTAAAGACTGAAGACAGACTAGGGATCAGAGAAAGCCGACATACGAGATGATGGTGATTGTGAGGCTTTTCAGAAGCTGGGGAGGGGCATCACCAACTTCAGACCTGACGTGCGCTGACTGCTGGCTTTTGTGCCCAGTTAGGAACAGATGAGCAACTCGGGTGTCATAATGAGAGGTGGCTGGAGAAAGTCGTTGTTGGGTTTTGAGCAGTCCTGGCAGTGGCCCCTTTGTTCGTCCCGAGTTAGACTTAGTGTTTTCTAAGATAGAGCAGAGGCCCTGGGATTGTGTCTGAAAAGGAGGAAGGTGAAGATGACACAGCCGTTGGCCTGTGACGCTTTGATTCTTTGTCCCCCAACTCATTGCTCTCACGCCGTCCCCTTGACAGGCAGCCTGTATCGGAACCACAGCACAAGCTTCAGTCTCTCAAACCTCACGCTGCCCAGTAAGGGTGCCCGGGAGAAGAGCACGCCCTTCCCTAGTCTGAGAGGTAACTGCGGCCCTCCTTCCGCCCAACCAGGGTTTTCTGGGAAATATTTCAGGCCTGTGGGTGCTTGTCAGGAGCCCTGTGTGTGATGAATCATTTGATCTGGCTGTGGCCCCTCCTGTCGCTTCTCATGGCTTTTATTGCACATTGTGAGCTTTTGCTGGTTTTCAGTTGGAAACTATCTTGGTAGGTAGGTAAAGAGAAAGCCCTATCAGCTCACTTAGCATAATGGCAACTATGGGATTACTGCTGCTTCTGGGGGAACTTGTCAGGGGTACGTAATTGAACTTGGGATCATCAGCTGCCGCTGGTCACCTGCCCAGTCCCTACTGCATGGACTTAGGAGCTGGCCCACCAGGGGTGGTTGTGAAGAGCCTTGCAGTGTTTATGGAGTCAGGAAGCCCATTACTTTAGCTTCAAGTCAACGCAGGGCCTGTGGGTGAGCCAGGTAGTATTGGTTGGCTTCTGGGGGCAGTTAAGACCTTGTTTGATTTTCATCAAGAGACCTTATTTGATCTCTTGACAGTTTTAAGTGTTCTTCTGAATTTACTCTGACTTCTGATTGTTTCCTCTGGATATGGTGCTGAAATAGAAAACCACAGTGGGAAGCAGCTCCATATGTTTTTACTGACCTCTCTGCAGTGATTAAAAAAATGTCAGGAATCGAAAGAATGCTCTTTGGTGGGGTTGGAAACACAGGGGCAGCAGGGCATCATGGCTGATAGTGCAGGGAACTGACTGACGCTGTAGAACCCATACCTGGCTCGGTAGGTTAGGGAGGGAGAAGTGTTAGTTTACCCGCTTTCATTTGGTGCGATTGCAGAGAACAGTCGAGACGCTTTCATCGCATGCTGATGCTTTGCCGCATTTGCTGCACTCATTGCTCCCATCCACCGCCCGTCCTCACCCCCTCACCCCACTTCCCACAGCAGCGTCTGCAAGATAGGGCTCTTCCCTCTATGCACCTGCAGGCCCTCTGGACCTCCGTGTGGGTGTGTTGGGAACCCGTGGCCCTCCTGTTGTGCATGTGCCTGTTTAGTACCTGAAGACTTCTGTGTCATTTACCCTGCCCCTGGCTTTGAGAGGCTGTAGTCTTAAAGATGGTCCTTCCTGGAGCCGTGGTTGTCTCCTGGTCACTTGGCTTCCAGCTCTGAGGTGCCTCAAAACCGAGGTTATGTGCACGAAGCTTCGGGAGAATGCTCGGATGATCTGACTTGCAGTTCCATTGAGGGGTACAGGGGTTTGGTATTGTGGTGCACCTACTAATTGTGTATTTTGTGTCCCAGTATTTGGGCTAAATACTCTAATGGAGATTGTTACTGAAGCCAGCCCCGGGAGTGGTGAAGGTGGGTCTTGCCCGTGAGCTGTGCATGATCTTTTTTCCTAGCATCTTCTGTGCCTGCTTGAGGGCCATCCTCCTCGTGGAGCGAGCAGTATCACACGCGTGACCTGCCTGTCCCTGTCCCTCTTGGTGCCCGCGCTTGCCCATGGGGCGTGCTGCTGGTGCATGTGGAGTGGCCTGAGTCTCCATCCCCACTTCTCCACACTGCCTCGGCTGGTCTCCCGGTGTGATGCCCTGGTGCTGCCCTCACCCAGCCTTCTTGGGAACGGTGTGGACATGGCTCCCCAGGGCTGTGCGGATCTGCCGCCGGGCCACAGCAGTGATGCCTCTCCTTCCTGCTCTCCCCGTCCGCAGGAAACAGGAGGGCCCTGGTAGACCAGAAGCCATCTGTCATCAAACACAGCCCGACAGTGAAAAGAGAGCCGCCGTCACCCCAGGGTCGATCGAGCAACTCTAGGTAATAAATAGCAGGGCTATTTTGAAAGTTCTCTCATAGAGGTAGTGATTCCTGTACCAAACTTTAGGGATGCTCGAGAGTGGGAGAGAAGCTCTCAGTCAGGGAGATGAAACCATTGTTGCCAGCACTCCCACTGTGACTGTGTTCCCATGCAAGGGTCAGAGCTCACAGTGTTGAGGAGAGAGGAACGACTGCGGTGGGTGCTTGGGCTCACCAGGTGGTCTGGGAGAGGGGGAATTCAGTGGGCTTGGCCCCTGGAGACAAGCATCTAGGCTGCCGAGGGGTGGGCTGCTCTGCAAAGAAGCTGGAGACCACAGAAGTGGTGTGTGGACCCCATAGTGCGAGCCAGCAGTTCCTGAAGGAGGTGGTGCACAGCGTGCTGGATGGCCAGGGCGTTGGCTGGCTCAGCGTGAAGAAGGTGCGGCGGCTGTTGGAGAGTGAGCAGCTGCGGGTCTTTGTCCTGAGCAAGCTGAACCGCACGGTGCAGTCAGAGGACGACGCCCGGCAGGATGTCATCCCAGATGTGGTCAGTTTTGGGAGTTGGAATCAACTGGGAAGAGGGGCCTGGACACCAGGGGCGGTTTTGCCAACTCTCGGCCTGGGCTGTTGTTGCAGGAGATCAGTCGGAAGGTGTACAAGGGAATGTTAGACCTGCTCAAGTGCACGGTGCTCAGTCTGGAGCAGTCCTATGCCCACGCAGGTTTGGGGGGCATGGCCAGCATCTTTGGGCTTCTGGAGATCGCCCAGACCCACTACTATAGTAAAGGTAGGGATCACACCAGCTGGTCAGAGCACCGTCTGCAACTCTCCCATTTGTCTCCAAAGAATGTGAATCTGTCCACTCGACAAGTTTCCCAGTGCCAAGCCGCCACCCCTCAGGCTCGGGATCTCATTTCTGGTGCATGTGTATGTGTACCAGGTGTTTCCAGGTCATGAGATGTCCGCTCTCCTTCCCTTGCACTTCTCCTGCTCCATATCCTCCTGTGTCCTTGCTTCTCCCACCTCATTTCCTTATCTTGATTCCTGGGCACTATTTCTTTTGACCTCCTCCTATATTCTTTTTCTCAGAACCAGACAAGCGGAAGAGAAGTCCAACAGAGAATATAAATACACCAGTTGGCAAGGATCCTGGCCTGGCTGGGCTGGGGGACCCACAGGCTATGGCACAGCTGAGAGTTCCCCAGCTGGGACCTTGGGCACCAAGTGCCACAGGAAAGGGTCCTAAGGAACTAGACACCAGAAGCTTGAAGGAAGAGAATTTTGTAGCATCTGTCGGTATGTGTCACTGTGGCATGGTGGAAGGGCTCTGCCTTCTTTCAGGCTGTCCAGAACCCCACCTTCCTTTTCCCCATGCTTTGCTTCATAGAGGGAGAGATAGGCCTGTGTCTACTTATAAAGGTCTCTCTTTATACTTCACTTTCCCTTATGGTTTATATACAGCCACCCCTCAACTACATCTTGGAGGAAGAGCAGAAGTTTTGCTTAGAGGACCCAGTGAGGCTTAGGGACCCTAAGCCGTAGTCCTGGTCCCTCTTTTTATTTACGCCTGAATTTCTTCACATATGGAGAGATCACATGAGTTCCTGGAAGCTCTCAGGAAGTTCATGGGCTATAGCATCTTTGGGCTATAAAACCATGATCATCCGGGTCTTCCTAACCAGCCATTATCCTGCTCCTCTGGGGTGTGTCAACCCCATTTCCCTGGGTTCTGATCCTTCAGGTGTGGATTTCTGAGCCAGCTTTTCTTTGAATCTTTCCTTACTGGACTTGGTTAAGGACCTGTTTACCTTTGGCGTTTCTCCATCCTCTCTAAGGCAGTGTCTTAGTGAGCTCTCTGGGCATCACCTCTGTTGACTCACTCCCCACTTGACCTTGAGTCTCTAGGTCGTGTCTTTCTTTTTCTGGTTCTGGGTCCCTGGGCAGTGTGCTTCTAGCAGATGCCTCTCTGCCACAACTGTTTGCAGTTGCCTTCTGCTTCCCTAAAGGGTAATGAGGAATCTTTCCTTTTTAGGGAAGCTATACTTCTCTAGCCTGCAGAATGTTGTCTAAAAGGCATTCATTCCTGCCTTTTCTCCTGCCTGGTGGTGGTGTAAGAAAATATTGACCTGCAAGTCTGGAGGTCTAGAGTTTTAGTCCTGCATCTTCCCCCAGCTAGGAATTCAAGTGTGGGCATATCCCTTCCCCTCATCAGGGAAAGGAAGAGAATAGACTAAATGACTTTGAAGTTCTTCCAGGAAATGAATTGCGATGATCAGTATTCTCCCTCCTCTCTTCCTACTAAGATGCTATTTTTGACCACTTAACGTTCTCTGTCACCTCTACTTCTCTGAAAGTATTTTCCAGATGACTGGCTAAGAATGGGTCTCCTGGGGCAGGTGCTGGTTCTGAGAGTGAGCTGGGTTTTTTGGTAGCCACGAGGAGGGATGCTAACTGCCCGCATGAGTGGCCTCTGTCCGGTCCAGTGAATCAAACAGATTTGTGCTCATGCTTCTGGAGCCCCGCTGGCTGCTGGAGGTGATCATCAGTCTTACCTGGAATCTTTCAAAATTGCCGTTGCCCAGCTCATTTGGCAGAGAGAGCACGGTGTGGGGAGGTCTGAGTTGATCCTGAGTTCTGTGATCTCGAGCAAGTGCTCCAGCCCCTTTAGGATGGTTTTCCTCACGCCAAAATGAAGGAGCTGCTTAAAGGCTCTTCTAGCTCTAACATTCTGCAGAGTTTTTACTGCCGCATTGACATTAGGGTTAAGAATTTGGAGTCTGCTTCATGGGGGGAAGGTGTGAGATCTCTTGATTTTTAATCCCCCAAAGAGAAGATCTCTCTTTATCTCTTCATTTGTAATCCTGTGCTTGAGACTGAATCAAGTTGGGTTGGTGGGTTTCCATTTTGTCTGTCTGACCAGCCTTTGACTCTGTCTGTCTTTCTTTCCTGCTTACATTGCATCTGGGGTAGAATTGTGGAACAAGCACCAGGAAGTGAAAAAGCAAAAAGCTTTGGAAAAACAGAGTAAGGAACAAATGCCCCTTCCCGTTCCCAAGCCTCCCATACCTGCCAACTCCACAGGCCCAGCTGGGGCAGGCTTCCTTTGTCGGCCCCACCCCAAATTTGCCTTGGGGGGTATTTGGAATGAAAGCAGGTAGGTAGTATGTGATTCATAGGTATGTGGCTTGTAGCTGCTTCTTTCCCCCTCCCCCCTAGCAGTCAGGCTGCAGTCAGGGTGTCTGTTGAGTAAAATCCCTTAGAGCTTTGTTCTCTGTTGCATCAGAGTTGGTGGGGAGAACATTTGCCTATCTCAGTGCCCCTCATTGGCTGATCTCTCCCTCACCCATTAGAAGGCCTGTGGGCACAGTTGGCAGAGATGGTTGCTGTCCCTCCATGTTGAGTCTGTAGCTTCCAGCTCTCTCCGATGGCTTGCCTAGGCACGCTTTCTTGCTTTCTGTCATTCTGTCCTTCTGCCATACCATTCTGTGTGGGTGGGGAAAACGGGTGGCTTTGATCTCAAATGTAGAAGTTGTAGGGTGGGGGTAGGGGGTGTCCTCAGAAACAGCTGATGTTTCTCAGTCTCATTGGCCCATCCTTTTCTAGCCCCTTTAGACACATTTGTTGAGGAAGCCCTGAGTGACCGGGCTTCCCACACCCGTGAAGCCCCGACTGTAAGTGCGGTGGGATGGGGTTTAGGTGTGTGTTTGTGGAGCTTCCCGTTTTAGGATGATTCGCCCAGAGTTTTTTCAGGTTGAGAAGACGGCTGCAGAACCCCTTGAGATCAGGTTCAATGTACCCCACTTGGTTCTTGAGGCGTCTGGGGGCTTCTTCCAGTGGGGCCTGGGTGGGGCTAGTCGCTGGAAAGGTGCCTGAGACATGCCGACCAGGTGTGGGGCCAGGCTGTGCTGCTGTCCCCCCCCAGCCTCCCCCAGCCTCTGTGTGCTGAATGACTGTCTCCCCTCTCAGGGCCTGAAATAGTCAAGCCCGTCTTTGACGTTGGTGAAACAGAGAAGTCCCAGATCAGCGCAGACAGTGGCGTGAGCCTGACATCTGGTTCCCAGGTTAGTGACGACCTTGTTGAGACTTGCAGACAGTCAGTTTCTATCTCAGAATACTTGTTGAGTTAAAAAAAAAAAAATGACAACCTTGAAACAACAAAAATATCCCAAATAGGGGAATAATGAAATAAGTATAATATATCCATGGAATATAATCTTGGTATCCATTGAAGACTGTATTTTCAAAAAGTTAGTGACATGGCAACATGTCTATATGCAATATGATTCCAATTTTGTTTTTTAAGTGTATACAGAAGAAACTGAAAAATAAACTAAAAACTTCACATGATTTATAAAAATAGGTTTATGGCTCTTTTTGTTTCTTTAATCTTTCATGTTTTTTCTAAGTGAGCATGTATTTCTTTAATGTTAATTATTCTCTTTATTATGTAAATCACATAATTTTATATTCAGGGAAAAAAATAATTTCTCATGCCCTGTCCAGGAATGAAAGTACAAGGGTGGAAAAGGGGAGAAGGAAGAAGATACAGTATTTCTTAGGGAAACCGAGAGTAGGTTGGACAGTCTCCCCTAATGTGTCTGAGTCCCTGTGTCCCGTTTCAGAGGGCTGATCCAGACTCTGTCATCGATGTGAGTCCAGCTGTTATGATCCGAAGCTCAAGTCAGGACTCCGAAGTCAGCACCGTGGTAGGGGAACACCACACTGGCATCGTGGTGGGGGTGGGGGGTGGGTTCCCCTTTGGAAAAGGGGGTTGTTGTCTTCCCTGGAGGCTGCTCTTAGTCCCAGGTCAGCTCGGTCCTCACGGTGGAATGTTAAGGTCTGCGTAGATGGGTCAGACCCTGAGATTCACCCAGGGCTCCTCTTCATCTTTAAAAGAAGGTATTTTCAGAGGCTGTCTGACACGCCTTTGAAATTTGGTACTTTTTTATGGCAGTAGAGAGCTCTAATAGCGTGGCATTTCTGGGACCCCACACTTGGGAATATCCCTTATGGCCTTTTTTTGTTTCCAGGTGAGTGATAGTTCTGGAGAGACCCTCGGAGCGGACAGTGAGCTGAGTAGCACCGCAGGCGATGGGCCCGGTGGTGAAGGCAGCACCCGCCTGGCGAGCTCTCGGGGCACTTTGTCTGACAGTGAAATTGAGACCAACTCTGCTACCAGCGCCATCTTTGTAAGCTGTGTTTACTAACGAAAGGAGACCATTTAGAAAAGAATGCAAAGTTAGGACGCAAGTAGAAGGAAAAGAGGAATTAAGGAACGGATAATCCCCATATATTTGGCTTTAAAGAAAATGTTCCTAAAGCCTTTTTTCAGAGTCACTTGGCTCCATGATCTGGTGTTTTTAGGATCTTCTTCTGAATCACTGATGAGTTGGGCTCCCCTGCCAGTCAAATAAGGGCTTCGAATCCTATGTAAAAATAACCCCATGTTTAAAATAGACATAGTGATACCTTTGTGGCAGGGCAATTACAGCTCTCATTTTGCACTGGTCTGCCTACGTCTATAGACCAGTCTAGTTTAATTTTGGTCAGTGCTGTATTTATGTAGCACCTTAAAATAGCATTTCATTTTAGTATGTTCCTAACTGATTTGAAGTTTTCATTTGATTAATAAGCATCTGTTAAGTGATTTACCAAGTGCCAGATTCTATACCAAGGAAAAGGGGTGAGTAAGGCATGATTCCCACTCTCAGGAAGTTTGCAGTTCAGCACGCTGCTTGGACTAATCTCTTTTGACAGGTGAGGGGAAGCCTAAGGGAGAAGGGAACTTGCCCTGGGTCACACAGCAAGCTAGTGATCAGCTGGAATGAATTCTTTTCAGTCCTTGCATTTAGACATGCTGCTTTTCAGTGTGTGCATGCCTCTTCAGGTGGCACTGAGCACTCTGATATACTTGCCGCTTCATCAGACAGTTGAGAGTGGATATTCTCTACAGGAGCTCATAAGTCCTCATCTTTGGTGTGTGGGGTCGCTGGAAGACGAGATTTAAATGAAATGAGTTACTTCACACTGGTGATATTCCTACCTCCTTTTGTATTTCTAGAAGAGCAAGTGACATCCCAGAGTGAAAGTAGGGAGTAGAACTGAGAGTCAGCAGAGCCATTCAAGTTAATGGACCTTAACTCTCTCTGAGTCTAAACAGACCATTTTAATAAGAGTACTTTAAGTCCTCCCAGTGTGCTTCCATTCTGGAGGTTAAGAGGGACACTGTGGAGTAGGAGTCTTGCAAAGAAGCCATTCAGCCGTGTGCTGCCCCCCTGGCACCTTCCTGGGACAAATTCTTACTTGTCCCATCCTTGTAGACAAGGGCTGTTTGTACAGTTGAGTTGCTAAGAGCAGTGCCTAAATTTCTTGGCTCACAGAAGGCTGTTTTAGCAAGAAATAAATTATATTGTCAGTATTTTCCATTGAACAAAGTGTTTGGCTGAGACCCAGGAGACTGGCATTCAGACACACTAATTGGGCGCTGCCTGGTAACCTCTGATCGGCTGTTATTTTGCTTCTGCTGTTGCACTTGTTGTGAAATGGGCATGAAGCATACCTCTTACCCGGTTGAAAGTCTTTTAGTAAATAGAAGTCTGATGTTGTAGAAGTGACAGGTGAAGTTAGTGATATTTCTAAGGGATGATAGGAAAGGGGAAATTAACATATCTCAAATACTATTCATGTGCCAGGCACTGTTAAGTGCTTTACATGTATTTTATAATTTAATTTTTATAATAGTCATATGAAGTAGGTAAATCATAACATTTCTTTTACACATAAGGAAAATTAGACTCAGAGAAGCTAAGTTTCGTGCCTAAGGTCACACCGTTATAAGAGATAGAGATCTGAACTTTGGTCGGTCTGACTTTAAATTCAGTGTGCTTTCTAGTGCATCATGCTGCTGCAGAGAATTTAACTAATTTTTTTTTAGAGCCAAGAGACTGAAGGGTAAAGGTAAGTCAAAATGAAAAAAACTTGATTCCATGTTTTAGGAGGCAGTAACAGAAAGCAGGATTATCAGGTTGACTTCTGTCAAATCCTTGAGGCGACCAGAGTAGCAAAAGCAGGGCTTACTGGGGTATATGTCACTAATGGATGGTGACTGGCAACTGTGTAAGCTCTTAATGAGCTGCGTGGTTTCCTGTGCCATATTCACTGGTACTTGGGTAGCTGACTACGACCTCTCTCTGTAGGGTAAATCCCACAGTTTGAAGCCAAGTGTAAAGCAGAAGCTGGTGGGCAGCCCAGTTCGCTCTTCCGAAGATGCAAGCCAGCGAGTCTATCTCTACGAAGGACTCCTAGGTGAGAGACAGCCGGGGAAGTCCCCGTGCACGGGACGAAAGACGGATGCGGCCGGGGAGGAGAGGAGCAGTGGACGAACAGCTGCTTGGCTTCTTGTTGATCTCAGTGCTGATGTTAGAGGGCGTTTTTATATCGGAAGCAGGCAACCTACTGGGTCTGGAAAAAGCAGTGGTTGAGCGCTAGAAGAGACTGCATTTTGGTATTAATCAACAGCCTCTGTCTTCCTGTCTTTCTGTCTTTCCTTTCTTGCTGCCATGGTCCTTCCTGCTCACACATTGGCAGGAAGGGACAAAGGATCGATGTGGGACCAGTTAGAGGATGCTGCTATGGAGACCTTTTCTATAAGTAACCACCTTTCTTTGTGTGCTGTGTTCATCCCTCTTCCTTGGGAGGGACTAGGCCTCGCATGGAGGCAGCTGGGGCTGGTGGCAGGAATGTCAGATTCGGGGTGCAGAGGCTCACATTTCCTTTGTCCTGGAATTTGTCATGACTCCATTTTATCTGAAGTTCGCCCTTTGTTTTGGTTTGGCATCCGTGTTTTTTATATGTTAAATAAGCCCTAAAAAAAATTCTATTCTACACAGGCAAAGAGCGTTCTACTTTATGGGACCAAATGCAGTTCTGGGAAGATGCGTTCTTAGATGCTGTGATGCTGGAGAGAGAAGGGATGGGTATGGACCAGGGTCCCCAGGAAATGATCGACAGGTATGAGGCTTAGGAAACCCTTGAGGGAATAATGGAAATCCAGCCTCTTCGCAATTCATTCCGTGGTCCTCTACCTGAGGGCTGACTTATCCCTGGTCTCCTGCTTAGGTACCTGTCCCTGGGAGAACATGACCGGAAGCGCCTAGAGGATGATGAAGATCGTTTGCTGGCCACACTTTTGCACAACCTCATCTCCTATATGCTCCTGATGAAGGTGATGCCTGTTTTGCTTATATCTAGCTACTGCTGATGCTAGAAGGGCAAGGCTTGTTCCTGTCACCTAAATTCTGGGGCAGTTGGGAAGTTGTCAGAGCGTCTTACTAGGGCTGTCTTCCTGATTGGAAGTTTGAGGCCTCCCTGCAGCTTCACACGGGATCCATTTGTCTGAAGCAGTCAGACTGTTGTGCTAAGGAATGTTGTAAAGATGATTGGTGATTGCATAACATTTCTTTATTTTGAATCTTAAATAGGTTTCCTTTGCTAAATAGTTTTAGGATGATGCCAGTAAAGCTCTCCAACAGAATACAATGAATTAAAAAAATCTTAAGTCGTAGGTTCTAAAACCTTAAAAAGGTGCTTAGAATTCACTTTTCAGCACTAGTGCTTTATCATATAGAATTTTCCATAGATGTAAAAAGTTACCCATTAAAAAATTAATGGTAGGTTCTAGTTTAACTTGGTTGTACTTGGTCTTTATAGCTATGGAAGAAGTATGTTATCAAATAGAAGAGCCCTGCTCTAAAAAGAAAACATGTTTGGGGGTGGTGAGAAGAGGGTTGTTTTGAGAATGAGCTGCTGAGTTTCTCCTCCCGTTCTCCCATCCTCTTGAAGTGTGATCAAATGCAGAGAGAGCCCTGCAGGCCCACTTGGTCTGTTCCACTTCCTTTGTAAGGTTCACTCTGCTCTGTTGAACTCCAGGGGTTCCAGTTAACTCTGGCTGAGAAAGGGTGGTGGTCCTTAACCCTAGGAAGAGGCCTCAGCTACAGCTGAGTCCAGAATGTCGCTATTCTTGGTCAATGTTCTGAATTACAGTCTGAGGAGCCCAGAGGTGTTTAGGGCCCCTTAGCCATGAATGTTACAGCATTGGTTGGGGATAGGGAGAAAGTATCTGCTTGAACCAGAACTGCTTTCTCTACCTTTCAGTGATGTGGACTTCTCAAATTCTAGTTCTCTCAAATAGTAGGGAACTTATTTTCACATTCTATCTATCTCAGTGGAGAGAAGAGCAGATCCTTTGTTAAGATTCCCTTTTGGCTTTCCAGGTAAATAAGAATGACATCCGGAAGAAAGTGAGGCGCCTAATGGGAAAGTCCCATATCGGGCTTGTGTGCAGCCAGCAGATCAATGAAGTGCTTGATCAGCTGGCAAACCTGGTAAGCCGAGCTGGGCCACCCCCTAGGCTCCACTTCCACTGTGTTGTCGGCCTCCCAGGCCTGGGCCATGTGGCCGAATGCAGAGGCTTCCCCATGGGTCCTTTCTTGGCTCGTATTTTCAAAACTATGGGTTTGAAAATAGGGCTTTGACTCTAGATGAGGCCTTGGCCCTCCTGCCCCGTGTTAGGGTGCTCTGTACTTTACCCGTCCTAGTGCAGCTATTTCACTGTGTCGTCTGTGGACCCATGAGGGAAAAACTCTTCACAATAATACTGGAATGTTAACTTGCTTTTCTCCTGAGCTGACATTTGCACTGATGGTGCAAAAGCAATGGTGGGTAAAAGCACTGGCGCCTGCTGGTAGCCATTTTCACCCCTCTGTACCCTCAAGCTTACAAAACAAAACAGAACAGTTTCAGTAGGCATGTCCTTGTGAAGCAGCCAAGATCATTAATTTTATTAAATCTGATCATCAATTGTATATCTTCTTAATATTCTGGGTGACAAAATGAGAAATAGACACAAAGCATGTCTGCTGTAAACCAAAATATGATTTTTTCAAGGAAAACCAGTTTGTGACTGTATGTGCTACCTGGTGAACTGGCAGCTTTGTTCCTGGGACATCATTTTTACTTGAAAGAATGACTAATAAACTGTGGTTATCCAGAGTTGGGTATTTGGCAGACTTTGAACTTGAAGCTTCTTAAAGACTTTTCTACTGAGATTGATTATGGTATTAGTGAATGTGACTTGTTTGATAATGCGTCATGAAATATGTCAGCATTTGGAAGGGATGCCTAACTTAGAGAACCAGTGTTTTCCACACGACCAGTGTGCAGAAAGATGCAGTCAGAATTAAGGCAGACGAATGGATTTTAATGTAACAAAATACAAAGTGTTCATGGATGTGTTTAAATTTAGATTCCACACTGCAACTAACTTTAAGCAACTGCTTCTCAAGTTGTGGTACAGGCTCAAAGAAGAATATGCGTCTTTATCTGGGAAGACTATTAAAATACTCCTCCCTTTTCCAATACGTATTTGTGAGGCCCGATTTTCTTTATATACCTTAGCCAAAGCAACACATCACCGCAGATTGAATGCAGATGCAGATATGAAAACCCAACTATTTTTTATTAAGCCAAACAGATTTTCATAAGTGTAAAACAGTGCGACTCATTTAGTTTTTTGGAGGGAAATACAGTTAATCTATAAAAAATGTGTTATTTATATTACTATATAATAGATTTAGTAAGAATTAGTTACTTTTAAATGAATTACTAAGCATTTCAATATTTCAGTTTTAATTTCTACTGTAGCAAGTATCTGCAAATATAACCCATCAACATAAGCTCTTGGGGTCCTCAGTAATTTTTGAGGTGTAGGAGTCCTAACACCAAAAGGTTTGAGAACACTTTTCTCGTGACCAGTGGCCAGCAGGTGGCACTGTGCTGAGGAAGCTGATATGAATTTAATTGCTGAATGGGGGGTTCTTGGCCCATAGTGCTCTGTGAGAGGGATGCATGGGGTCCCTAAAAGATACCTCTTTCCTCAGAATGGACGTGATCTCTCTATCCGGTCCAGTGGTAGCCGGCACATGAAGAAGCAGACATTTGTGGTGCATGCGGGGACAGACACAAATGGAGATATCTTTTTCATGGAGGTAGGTGCTAGTTCATGCTAGGGGCTGAAAGGAGTATTTGAGAGTCATGAAGAACTCCTAGAACTGATGCCAGAATATTTTTTCCATTTATGTTGTTCATCTTCATGGTCCGTGAATCATTAAACTGTCAGGCTCTTATGCAAGTAAATTAATATAATAGGTGATTCCCATTTTTGTGTGTGTGTGTGTGTGTGTGTGTGTGTGTGTATGTGTAAAACCAATGACATAGTTGCGTCATCAATAGGTCAGAACGTAAAATAGCATACATTGGGAAGTCCTGCTCTCATTCTTCCATCCAATTTCCCGTCCATCTCACCCCTCTCTCCTGTAGATAACCATTTTGTTCTTTCTGTTTGTATCTTCCAGTGTTTTTTTATGCAAACACAATAAAACATGAACAGAAATTTCTATTTTTCTCCTTTCTTACAGAAGGGCAGTGCATAATACCCAGTGCTCTGTACCTTGCTTTTTTCATTAAAAATTCCCAGAGATCTTCTGTATCAGTACAAAAAGAGATGTCTCATCCTTTTATAGCTGCAGAGTATTCCACTGTGTGACCATGCCACCATTTTAGTTCCCCGGTCGCTACATGTCCTTGGTTTTCTTTCAATGTGTTCGCTGATAGTGCTACTGTGAATGGTGATGTGTCTGCTTCATTTCCTAACGTGCAGGTTTATCTAAGAACATTCAGAAATAGGATTATTGGGTCAAAGGGAAAACGCATTGATAATTTTGGTTGATATGATTCAGGGTTATGCCTTAACATGTAATAGTCCCCCTCCCACCATGCCATTTATTTTGTCGAAGACATTTGCCCTGAGCAGTACCTGACATTCAAGGCTTTTTGCTGATTTCATCTCCTTTTAACATGTTTCTGTATCATTTTTATTTCTTACAAAACTGGTAGCTCAGTCTAGAGGTTTTATGAGTTTCAGATTCAGTATTTTGGCAAGAACACGTCATAGATGGGGCTGTTTCCTGCTACCCCCTCTGGCTGTCTCTGTCCCAGTGATCAGCGGCTTCAGATGTGGGCAGCCTCATCTAGCCACAAAATTTTGCCATGCAGAATTAAAAATTTTTTATGTAGTTGAATTAATCAGTCATTTCTTTTATGGCTTCTGATTTTGAGTCAAAAAATAGAAAAACCTTCTCTATGAGAAAAGCCCTTCCTTACTCCAAGATCGTAACAAGAACATATTTTCTTCATTTCTGTGCTTTTAATTATAAAGTGGGTGTCTTCTAAGTGAGTTTAGGAACCAAGCACAACTTCTATATAAAGTAGTGAAATGAAATGAAAAACAATCCTCTGTTTTCCTTTGGTTTAGTTAAATTTCATTTTCACATTCACAGGTTTTTTAAAGTGGCTTATCAAAACTGCTTTGGGGCAGGGGTTCTGCTCTGAAGTAGAAACATGTATGTTGATGTAGCTGAGAAGAGTCCCTTTCATGTCACATTGAAGTGTTCGAATTTGGCTAGGTGTCTTTTGGAGTTGAGGGCTAACTGAGGGTATCTGATCCACAGTAGAGATGGCAGGTGATTCTTACCCTTCTATTTTTCTTTTCTTTTGGTATTATTAATGTACAGTTACATGAGCAACATTATGGTTACTAGACTCCCCCTATTATCAAGTCCCCACTACATACCCCATTACAGTCACTGTCCATACAGTCACTTTAGAATCACTACTTGTCTTCTCCGTGTTATACTGCCTTCCCTGTATCCCCACCCCCCGCTACATTATGTCTGCGAATCATAATACGCTCTTTTCCCCCTTATCCTTCCCTTCCCACCCATCCTCCCCAGTCCCTTTCCCTTTGGTAACTGTTAGTCCATTTGGTCCTCTGAGTCTGCTGCTGTTTTGTTCCTTTGGTTTTTGCTTTGTTCTTCTACTCCACAGATGAGTGAGATCATTTAATACTTGTCTTTCTCCACCTGGCATATTTCCCTGAGCATAATACCCTCTAGTTCCATCCATGTTGTTGCAAATGGTAGGATTTGTTTCTTTCTTATGGCTGAATAATATTCCATTGTGTATATGTACTACCTCTTCTTTATCCATTCATCTACTGATGGACACTTAGGTTGCTTCCATTTCTTGGCTATTGTAAATACTGCTGCAATAAACATAGGGGTGCATATGTCTTTTTCAAACTGGGCTCCTGCATTCTTAGGGTAAATTCCTAGGAGTGGAATTCCTGGGTCAGATGGTATTTCTATTTTTAGCTTTTTGCGGAACCTCCATACTGCTTTCCACAATGGTTGAACTAATTTACATTCCCACCAGCAGTGTAGGAGGGTGCCCCTTTCTCCACATCCTCACCAACATTTGTTGTTGTTTGTGTTTTGGATGTTGGCCATCCTAACTGGTGTGAGGTGATATCTCATTGTGTTTTTAATTTGCATTTCTCTGATGATTAGCAATGTGGAGCGTCTTTTCATATGCCTGTTGGCCATCTGAATTTCTTCTTTGGAGAAGTGTCTGTTCAGCTCCTTTGCCCATTTTTAATTGGCTTATTTGCTTTTTGTTTGTTGAGGTGCATGAGCTCTTTATATAATTTGGATGTCAACCCCTTATTGGATATGTCATTTATGAATATATTCTCCCATACTGTAGGATGTCTTTTTGTTCTACTGATGGTGTCCTTTGCTGTACAGAAGCTTTTTGGTTAGATATAGTCCCATTTGTTCATTTTTGCTTTTGTTTCCCTTGCCGGGGAAATATGTTCATGAAGAAGTTGCTCATGTTTATGTCCAAGAGATTTTTGCCTATGTTTTTTTCTAAGAGTTTTATGGTTTCATGACTTACATTCAGGTCTTTGATCCATTTTGAGTTTACTTTTGTGTATGGGGTTAGATAGTAATCCGATTTCATCTGCTTACATGTAGCTGTCCAGTTTTGCCAACACCAGCTGTTGAAGAGGCTGTCATTTCCCCATTGTATATCCCTGGGTCCTTTATCATATATTAATTGACCATATATGCTTGAGTTTATATCTGGGCTCTCTAGTCTGTTCCATTGGTCTACTGTTCTTTTGCCAGTACCAAATTGTGTTGATTACAGTGGTTTTGTAGTAGAGGTTGAAGTCAGGGAACATAATTCCCCCTGTTTTATTCTTCCTTCTCAGGATTGCTTCGGTTATTCAGGTCTTTTGTGGTTCCATATGAATTTTAGAACTATTTGTTCCAGTTCCTTAAACAATGGTGTCAGTATTTCGATAGGGATTGCATTGAATCTGTATATTGCTTTAGGCAGGATGGCTGTTTTGACAATATTAATTCTTCCTGTCCATGAGCACCGGATATATTTCCATTTATTGGTATCTTCTTTAATTTCTCTCATGAGTGTCTTGTAGTTTTCAGAGTATAAGTCTTTCACTTCCTTGGTTAGGTTTATTCCTAGGTATTTTATTCTTTTTGATGCAATTGTGAATGGAATTCTTTTCCTGATTTTTCATTCTGCTAGTTCATCGTTAGTGTATAGGAATGCAACAGATTTCTGTGTATTAATTTTGTGTGCTGCAACTTTGCTGAATTCAGATATTAGATCTAGTAGTTTTGGAGTGGATTCCTTAGGGTTTTTTATGTACAATATCATGTCATCTACAAACAGGGGCAGTTTGACTTTTTCTTACCAGTCTGGATGCCTTTTATTTCTTTGTGTTGTCTGATTGCCATGGCTAGGACCTCTAGAACTATGTCGAATAAAAGTGGGGAGAGTGGGCATCCTTCTCTTGTTCCCGATCTTAAAGGAAAAGCTTTCAGCGTCTCGCTGTTAAGTATAATGTTGGCTGTGGGTTTGTCATATATGGCCTTTATTATATTGAGGTACTTGCCCTCTCTACCCATTTTGTTGAGAGTTTTTATCATGAATGGATGTTGAATTTTATTAAATGCTTTTTCAGCATCTATGAAGATGACCATGTGGTTTTTGTCCTTCTTTTTATTGATGTAGTGGAGGATGTTGATGGATTTTCGAATGTTGTACCATCCTTGCATCCCTGGGATGAATCCCACTTGATCATGATGGATGATCTTTTTGATGTATTTTTGAATTTGGTTTGCTAATATTTTGTTGAGTATTTTTGCATCTATGTTCATCAGGGATATTGGTCTGTAATTTTCTTTTTTGTGGTGTCTTTGCCTGGTTTTGGTATTAGAGTGATGTTGGCCTCGTAGAATGAGTTTGGGAGTATTCCCTCCTCTTCTACTCTTTGGAAAACTTTAATGAGGATGGGTATTAGGTCTTCACTAAAGGTTTGATAAAATTCAGCAGTGATGCCATCTGGTCCAGGGGTTTTGTTTTTAGGTAGTTTTTTGATTAGCAGTTTGATTGTTTTGCTAGTAATTGGTCTATTCAGATTTTCTGTGTCTTCTAGGGTCAGCCTTGGAAGGTTGTATTTTTCTAGAATGTTGTCCATTTCTTCTAGGTTATCCAATTTGTTAGCATATAATTTTTCATAGTATTCTCTCATAATTCTTTGTATTTCTGTGGTGTCTGTCGTGATTTTTCCTTTCTCATTTCTGATTCTGTTTATGTGTATAGACTCTCTTTTCTTCTTGATAAGTCTGGCTAGGGGTTTATCTATTTTATTTTCTTGAAGAACCTATTCCTGCTTTCACTGATTCTTTCTATTGTTTTTTTTTTTTTTTAATAATTTATTTTATTTTAGTATCATTAACCTACAATTACATGGGCAATACCGTGATGATTGAACTCCCCCCATCACCAGGTCCCCCCCACCAACCCCACCACAGTCACTGTCCATCAGCGTAGTGAGATGAGAATCGCTACTTGTCTTCTCTGAGCTGTACAGTACCCCCAGTGCCCCCCCACCCTATGTCTGCCAATCGTAATGCCCCCTTTCTATTGTTTTATTCTTCTCAATTTTCTTTATTTCTGCTTTAATCTTTATTATGTCCCTCCTTCTGCTGACTTTGGGTCTCATTTTTTCTTCTTTTTCTAGTTTCATTAATTGTGAATTTAGACTGTTCATTTGGGATTGTTCTTCTTTCCTGAGGTAGGCCTGTATTGCAATATATTTCCCCCTTAGCATGGCCTTCACTGGGTCACACAGATTTTGCAGTGTTGAGTTATTGTTGTCCTTTGTCGCCATATATTGCTTGATCTCTGTTTTTATTTGGTCATTGATCCATTGATTATTTAGGAGCATGTTGTGAAGCCTCCATGTCTTTGTGGGCCTTTTCATTTCCTTTGTGTAATTTATTTCTAGTTTCATACCTTTGTGATCTGAGAAGCTGGTTGGTACAATTTCAGTCTTTTTGAATTTACTGAGGTTTCTTTTTGTGGCCTAGTATATGATCTATTCTGGAAAATGTTCCATGTGCACTTGAGAAGAATGTGTATCCTGTTGCTTTTGGTTGGAGTGTTCTGTAGATCTCCATTAGGTCCATCTGTTCTAATACGTTGTTCAGTGCCTCTGTCTCTTTATTTATATTCTGTCTGGTGGATCTATCCATTGGAGTGAGTGGTGTGTTGAAGTCTCCCAAAATGAATGCACTGCATTCTATTTCCCCCTTTAAATCTGTCTGTATTTGTTTCACATATGTAGGTGATCCTGTGTTGGGTGCATACATATTTATAATGGTTATATCCTCTTGTTGGACTGACCCCTTTATCATTATATAATGTCCTTCTTTGTCTCTTGTTACTTTCTTTGTTTTGAAGTCTATTTTGTCTGGTACAAGTACTGCAACACCTGCTTTTTTATCCCTATTGTCTGCATGAAATATTTTTTCCCATCCCTTCAGTTTTAGTCTGTATATGTCTTTGGGTTTCAAGTGAGTCTCTTGTAGGCAGCATATAGGTGGGTCTTGTTTTTTTATCCATTCAGTGACTCTACATCTTTTGATTGGTGCATTCTGACCATTTACATTTACGGTGATTATCAATAGGTATGTACTTATTGCCATTGTAGGCTTTAGACTGGTGGTTACCAAAGGTTCAAGGATAATTTCCTTACTATCTAAAAGTCTAATTTAACTCACTTAGTATGCTATTACAAACACAACCTAAAGATTCTTTTTTTTTCGTCCTTTTTCTTCCTCCTCCATTCTTTGTATGTTATGGGTCATATTCTGTACTCTTTGTCTATCCCTTGGGTGACATCTGTTTAGCCTTAGGAATACTTCTATCTATAGGAGTCCCTCCAAAATGCACTGTAGAGGTGGTTAGTGGGAGGTAAATTCTCTTAACTTTTGCTTATCTGAAAATTGTTTAATCCCTCCTTCAAATTTAAATGATAACCTTGCCAGGTAGAGTATTCTTGGTTCAAGGCCCTTCTGCTTCATTGCATTAAATACATCATGCCACTCCCTTCTGGCCTGTAAGGTTTCTGTTGAGAAATCTGATGATAGTCTGATGGGTTTTCCTTTGTATGTGATCTTTTTTCTCTCTCTAGCTGCTTTTAAAAGTCTGTCTTTATTCTTGATGTGTGCCATTTTAATTATTATGTCTTGATGTTGTCTTCCTTGGGTCCATTGTGTTGGGAGATCTGTGCTTCTCCATGACCTGAGAGACTATCTCCCTCCTCAGATTGGGGAAGTTTTCAGCAGTTACCTCCTCAAAGACACTTTCTATCCTTTTTTCTCTCTCTTCTTCTGGTACCCGTATTATGCGAATATTGTTCCGTTTGTATTGGTCACACAGTTCTCTCAATATTCTTTCATTCTTAGAGATTTCTTTTTCTCTCTGTGCCTCAGCTTCTTTGTATTCCCCTTCTCTAATTTCTATTCCATTTACTGTCTCTTCTACTACATCTAATCTGCTTTTAAATCCCTCCATTGTATGATTCATTTCAGATATGGAATTTCTTAATGATTGAATCTCCATCTTAAATTTGTTGCTGAGTTCTTGAATATTTTTCTGTACCTCCATAAGCATGTTTAAGATTTTTATTTTGAACTCTCTTTCAAGAAGATTTTTGAGTTTAGTTTCATTTGGCCCCTTTTCCGGGGTTTGTGAGAGTTTGGTCTGAACCATGTTCTTTTGGTGTTTCATATTTCTGTGTGGTGCCCTCTAGTGCCCAGAAGCTCCAGTCTCTGGAGCTGCTCAGCCCCCAGAGTGAGGTTGGGGGTCATAGGGGAGCGGAGCTGGTACCTGGGAGAGGAAAGATCTGTTTCCTGATACCTGTCTGCTGTGCCTGTCTCCAATATGAGAGCCAGTGGGCTGAGCACACAGGTGTAAACCTCTGTGCTCTGCGTCTCTAGCTGTTGTAGGTGGGGCCTCCCTCTGACTGGCCTGATGCCAGCTCAGTGACTGCCGGTTTGTGAGCAGGTGCCGGGAGGCTAGGATGAAGGTGCAGCAGGCTGTGTGTCACAGTGGGGGGGGGCTCCGAGCTGAGTAGCCAGCCAGGGGAGTGGAGCACCTGAATCTCCTCAAAATTCCCACTCTGCTGGGCAGAGCGCGCCCATACAACCTTGTCCAGCTCTCCCTTCTCTGGCGCAGCAGGCTCCGAGCAAATCTCGCCCCTTCAGCAGGCCTCTCACTGTTAGGAAGCCTGTCACATCACCTGCCTTTTCTTTGTTCCAGAACGGCCAGGTCTGGATCCCGTCCTCCACAAATGGCCGGAATCTGTCTCTCAAGCACTCCGCCTGTCCCAGCTCCCCATCCTCCAGAGCACCACACAGTGTAGGTTTCTACACCCAAAGCAGACCTCCAGGGCTGGGTGTTCAGCAGTCCCAGGCTTCCACCCTCTCCCCGCTCTGTTTCTCTTCCTCCCGCTGGTGAGCTGGGGTTGTGGGAAGGGCTCAGGTCCCACCCAATCAAGGCTTTCGTACGTTACCCTGTTTCATGAGGTCTGCTCTGTTTGTGAGCTCTGTATGCAGTCTGGTGCAGCCTTCTTTCCTGTTGCTGATTTAGGGTTAGTTGTATTAACCATATTTTCGCACTATCTGTGGTTTTGGGAGGAGTTCTCTGTCTCACGCTGCCAATTTGAATCTCAACCCTTCTATTTTTCTTATAAAAAATCAGTCTCTCCAGAAGATTCCTTGAAGTTGAGGACTCAGTCTCACTGCTGTAAAGGGGAGCCTCATACAGAGTCCCCGGAGTATGGGATGGAGCCGTCACCCCTCGGCCTCCCTGTTAAAGCACTGCCATGTCCAATAGAGCACACCTTGCTCACTCCGTCATCACTTGTCCACTGTGAGGTTATCTGATTTAGCTTTTCTCATCACAGCCTGCTGGCTGCATGTTCAGTTGGATAGCAATTTATGAAGACTTTAGAAAATCATCTTTATTGTCTTTTTTTTTAATCACTAAAGCAAAACAGTATATGCTGTAGAAGTTTCAAACCATTTATAAGTAAATAAAGTAAAAAGTAAAAGTTTCTCTTTGCTTCCTTCCAATGACATGTCTCAGAGGTAACTGCTGTTTGATGTGAATCCTTTGAGATTTAAAAAGTGCATATTTGTATAAATGCAATTTACACGGAATTTTGTATTAGTGTTTACAAGAGTAGTATCACACTACAAATATTGTTACATAATTTTTTTCATTTAAGGTATTACAGACATCTTTCTATGTCTGTATATCATATAAATCTGTCTCTGTTTTAATAAATGGATGCTTAGCCATTAGGTATATGGATTTATTCAAGTGGTCCCTCCCACTGTTGTTGTTTTTTTAAACAGTGCTTCATTGAATATATCTTTGCACACTCACATGAGAGTTTCTGTAGGATAGGTTCTTGGTGTGAAATTTCCGGGTCAAGTCTATATACATTTAAAATTTTGGTAGATTCTGCAAAATTGCCTTCTGAGTATAACACATAATTACCATCATCCCTGTCACCTAGAAACCATGTGTTCTCATAAACGCCTGCCCTGCCCTCTCCTTTACATGATGTTCTTAAAAGCTTGTAGAAAGTGGAGTAGTAGTCTCCACTTTCCACGTGGAGAAAACCAGAGTCAGATTGGGCCAAAAGCTCAGGTTTCTAATTCAGCTCCTCTGGCCCTCTTCTTCCTAAGGCTTTTAGAACCCAAATAAACATAAGGTAGTAGATTGAACCTGCTAGTCTGTGTATTCCTTATTTATTCAGCTAATATTTATGGAGTCCATATTGTATGCTAGGTACTCAGCTGGGTATGGAGTTGTAGCAGTAAATAAGGGAACATGGTTTCTGTGGCCTTTAACGAGTTGACAGACCACTGGGGAATTCAGATAATAGAACAGTGCCGTGCAGAATGACGAGCACCAGGAGAGGAGATGTTCAGGAGCAGGTGTTACGGGAACGCCGAGCACCGCGGCTGCGCCCTCAGAAGTGACCTCTGAGCTTAGACTTGAAGGAAGAGTAGGATTAACGGCTGGAGTGGGAGAGTGGAGAGTGTTCCGGGGATATTTGAGGTAAACAGATGGGACTGAGCAGCGTAGTCCAAGGAGGAGGAAGGAGGCCTGTAGCGCCATCTGTGGCTTGGGTGGCCGGGTGGGTGGCGCTGCCATTTATTCAGGGGACTCGGGAGGAGGACCTGCCTGGAGGAGAGGTTGAGGTCCGATTTGGGCATGAGGAGTTTTTGTGCGACATCCAGAGAGAGAGAGGCTCAGGAAGACAGGTCTCATATGGAGAAAGGCTTGAGAACCATCAACATGGTCATAATAATCATTACGTTTGTCGTATCATAATTATATTGTCATAGCTAACTCTGGAGTACTTCTGTGTGCCTGGCTTTGTTCTAAGATTTTACACACTTTAACGCATTTAATCTCCACAGTAATTCCATGGTGTCCTCACTGTCACTGTCCTCGTCTTACACATGAGACACAGATGCAGTGCTCAAGGCGACACGCCGAGTGATGGTGCTGTAGTGACGCCCCCGGCATTCGAAGCCGTACAGACCACGTTCACCTGAGGGAGAACGTTGAACACGAAGGGGATATGAAGGAGGCTTTACCTTTTAACTTATATCATTCTGTGTTGTATAATTGTTTTCAGTGAGCATTGTCCATGTATTGCTTGTGTAATTCATTTTAAAAACATGAATGAAGAACTAGGGCTGAGCCAGGATCCGAACGCGCTGGTTCCCTTGTTCGCTCCTTGGTTAAGGCTGCCGTGATCCCCGGCTTCGTCTGGCGACAGAAATGGTTCCTAAGGTTGTAAGGTGGAGGCATGAGGCGTGGTCCGAGTACTCTGTCCAGAACACGTAAGAGGCGCTAAACATTAAGTGAGAAGTGAGGCTCGCTCCTTGCTCACGGGCTCCTGTTAATGACTCCTTTTCCTTCAGTAAACCTCCTAGTGGGCAGAATGTCTGGCGATGCAGGGTTTGTGTCTTCACCTAAGGCAGCCTGTGAGCACAAGGCTGAAACCTGACCGTGGGGCTCCCGGGACCAGCTGCCCCGTCCTCTCCCCGTGGGAGACCGCGTGGTGTGTCCTGGGCCGCTGGAGCCTCCAGGAGGCGAGAGCCACCGAAGCTCTGGGCCCTCCCCAGGTGTGCGATGACTGCGTGGTGCTGCGCAGCAGCGTCGGGACGGTGCGTGAGCGCTGGTGGTACGAGAGGCTCATCAACATGACCTACTGCCCCAAGACCAAGGTGCTGTGCCTGTGGCGGAGGAACGGCTCTGAGACCCAGCTCAACAAATTCTATACAAAGAAGGTACTCGGGAGCTCTGTCTGGGTTGGGGCATGGGCGTTGAAGCCAAGTGTTCAGTGTCTTACAGGGAAGTCAAAATTCCAGACTCCACGTCTGGGGTCCCACTTTTGCCTCTGGCTGTTGTGTGGGATTTGTAAAGCGGCCTCTGAGGTCTTGGCATTGCCGTTAGAGAGCAGAGTGGGGGCTCTCTGGAAGGCCGGTGTGACAGGACAGCCCTCTCCCCATGTGTTGCAGTGTCGGGAGCTGTACTACTGTGTGAAGGACAGCATGGAGCGTGCCGCTGCCCGACAGCAAAGCATCAGACCCGGTGAGAAGAGAAGAAGTCCCTTCGCTCCTTTTTGTCAGTCCTCAGCGTCAGACCTGACGAGGAAGCTGGGGTCCCCACCTCCCCGGTGAGCTCATAAGCCCCTCCCTCACCACAGGACCTGAACTGGGCGGCGAGTTCCCTGTGCAGGACATGAAGACTGGTGAGGGCGGCTTGCTGCAGGTCACCCTAGAAGGGATCAATCTCAAGTTCATGCACAACCAGGTAGGTGCGGGTGGCAGCACACGCTTCCCAGCCCTGCTGTTGCATCTACAGTAAGGATCAGTGTCCAGGTCCCCAGTGCTGTCCCAGGGAGCATAGACGCCCCTCTGGGGCTAGTGGGAGAACCAGAACAGCTGGGCTAGGGAGAGGAGGCAGAGGGAGGGCAGGGCCGGTGGCCGACCACCGGGAAGGCGCGGCAGGGGGCCTGCATGGGGTGGGGGGCTGGTCTGGGGGGGGGCGCCTCCGCCCCTTAGACTGCCCAGCAGTGTGAGTGGGAGCGTCTCACCTGGCCCTTCCTCGCACCGCGTCTGCCTTCCCTCTTCCCAGGGCAATAATGCTTCTGCCTGACGGTTTGGCTTGGAGAGTCCAGACCGGCCGACCTCCTCGCGTGTTTCTGGTGTGTGTGAGGCTTGTGGGTGTGCCTGAGCAGCTTGTATCTGTCCTGTCTGGAGTGTGTGTTTATTTGCCTTTTCCTCCTGCTAAGCCTCTTCCTGTTCCTTTCCTTCCTCTGGGTGTCCTCACTCTGTCCCCTGCCCCCTTCCGTTGCCTGGGGAGCCCTTGACGATCAGCTTTCCCTCGTTGTGATTCCATAGGAACTGCTTTTTCCTTGTGGGCTTTTAACCCAGTGTTACTTTTTCTCCCAGTGGACATGCCTTAAGCTAATTCCTTTCTGAGGCCAGCGCGTCCTCGCAGGTCCGTGCCCAGTTCTGCCTCTTCGCACATGTGCCTTCTCTGCCCCTCCCTGCTGTACCAGTTCCTCTCCTTGGGGCTCTGAGCCAGATGGGAGTGTGGGAAGTGCCACAGCCCCTGGCCAGGCAGCAGATACTCAGGGAGGCGAACAACTGGACCCTGGCCTTTTCCCTCCACTTGCCGTTTTAGTTCTCTTCTTTCAGGAATCCAGCTGGGCAGCTTTGGTGTGATGGGAAATGTCTGCCCAGGCTTCCTGGCAGGATATTTTTCAGCAGTGTATTTATTAGTAGTAACATTAATATATTAAATAGTATACTTTAGACCTTAGGGTCAGCCCAAAGAAAGGTTTCATTGAGTACTTTTCTGGACCATGAAGGTGCCAGCACTCCTTGGAGAGCAGGTCTCTGCCGACATTTCAGTGCCGTGGCCTCCCTGAGGCCTCACCTTCTAAAGAAGATGTATCATTGACCAAACCCCAGGTGCCCTTCTCTGGGTCCCACCGTTAGTTTAGCCCCTCGGGACTGACCACTTCAAAGCATGTGCAAACTGGTCTGTAGTTCAAAGCTTTGCTGCAGAAGAGAGACCCTCCAGAGAGGGGTAGTCGCACCCTGACAGGCAGAGGCGATGGCCTGGTCCCATCTCCTACCACGTACCTGCGGTGGGAGTTGCGGAAGCGTGGGACTGTCGGCAGGTTGGGCAGTGTCAGGTGACAGATGGGAAGAGCACGGGCTTTGGAGTCAGTACGGACTTGGATGCAGAGCCCAGCTTCGTTATTTGTGGGCACATAAGCTTTCTGACCCTCAGTGTCCTCATCTTTACGATGAGGGTGATGCCATATGCCGTGCCACATACACGTAAGGATCACAAATCATATTTGTAGAACTCTTACTAGGTGCTTATAAGTGATAGCTGTCGTTATCACCATGTTCTTCTGGGGAGAGCCTGGATCCTGTTTCAAGGAAGATACCAGCACTTCCCGCCCCAAGGACAGTCTGAGGGGAGCTTTGCGCCCGTGCCAGCCCTCTGCGCCGGAGGAGGATGCATGGAAGGGTAGAGAGCTGATGGGCTGAGGGGGGACCCCTGGGGCACAGTGTCCTACAAGTGCTGCCCTGGGCAGAGGGCATAGGCGGCAGCCCAGGCCAGCAGAGGGGCCTTTGGGTTGGGTTTGACCATTAAAACTAACGCCTTCATTTCTCTCCCATGCTTTCTCCTCCGGCCAGGAGCGGAAGGTACATGCCCTTTCTGCTATCTTCGCTTCTTAGCACTTTTGAGTTGTGTGTGTGTGGATTCTTAGGTGTTCTGTGTGTGGGTGGGGCTATAGCTGGGAGAGGGGGCTCTGTGGGGCAGGGGGAGCCTCTGGGCCTTACCCCCCCTCCCTCCCTCTCTTGCAGGTTTTCATAGAGCTGAATCACATTAAAAAGTGCAATACAGTTCGAGGCGTCTTTGTCCTGGAGGAATTTGGTAATTACACTATTTTGCTCTTAGGTCTGGACTCTACATGGCAGTAATTCAAACCTTGGAGCTCCAGAGGAGGGACTAGGTGCAGAGAGAAGAGCCACCTCTGCAGGGAGGTCCGGAGGAGCAGGAGTGAGATGAGGGGAGGAGAAGGGAGAGAGAGGCAGTGGCCGCTAGGGAGCGGGTCACAGAAGAGCAGGGGGCCTTAGACGGGTTTAGAGTCTAGAGGACGGCGCTAAAGAAGCTCAGTGAGCTGGTGCAGCCTCTTCTTGCTTGGCCAGCTGGTGGTCAGACCGGCAGTCCCCAAGCTCACCTGCTGCCGTCCCTGTAGCGGCCCAGTGCTCCATCCAGCCCCCTGTTGCCGCTGTGGTGTCCGCCCGGCCTCTGTGCTGGAGGACTGATGTGTGGTACAGGCAGACCCACTCTGGAGGGCAGGGAGCCCTGGGGGGCCTCGGGGCAGGTGGGACAGTGGTAGCCGGGCCAGCCTCCCCCTGACCAAGGACTGATAGGCGGTGTAGCGGGTTCTCGCCCTGGGGCTTTGAGTTCCTGCTCTGTCTGTGCTTCATTCTTTTGTGGCCCTCATCGCTGCTCTGAAAACCTTCTTCTCCAGCAGGTAAAGTGACCTCGCCGGCTCTGCTGCCTCTTCCCAGGCCCCCGCCGGGCCCTGCAGTGGGTGGGTGGGGCTCCCTTTTACCACATCAGCTGCTTGCAGGCCAACTTGTCTCTTCCTTTCCCTCCCCTCTCTCTTCTTCCCCAGTCTCCCTCCACCCTCGTGCTAGCTCTTTGGTTCTGAGTTTTCTCCCCTTGTGTACTCCCTTCTCTCTTCTGACAGAGAGATATTTAGGGAAATCTTCCAACTCAGGAGAAGGATGTGTGTGGGCTTCCTACTCTACCTTCAATGAGTTTACTCCCTGTTCATCCTGGGTCCCCCCCGAATTCTACCTCCCAGGGTCAGAAGAAGGTGTGGCCACCTCTCATCTCACCTTTTCTGGTCACCAGGGGGATGCCATGCCCCTCTGCTCCCATCCCAGGGGCTCTAGTGATGGCTGAGCCCGGGGCGCCTAATCCTTCCTTGAGCCAAACAGATCTCCTGCATGGCCGGGGTGGGGTGACTCTCGGGCGCAGACTCGTGTGTACCCTGCCTGGCACTCCCTGTTGCCTCCCTCCCTGGGTGCTGCTCTCGCCTGTCTCTGCTCGACGTGTCTGCTCCAGAGCCCTCTGACGCTCTCCCTCACACAGGCAGGCCAGGCGTCTCCTGCCTCTCAGGGAAGGAAACTCAAAGTCTGGTGGGTTTAGTACCGTGCCACTTCTTCATGCAGCCTCAAGACCTTCTGTGTAGGGGCTGAGAGCACAGACTCTCGGGCTGGTGGCAGGGATGAGTTCTTGGGCGTCTCGGGAAGGTGAGGCACAGGCTAGAGAGAACTGCCTTCCCCCAGCCAAGATCTGGGAATGCCCCACTGCAGCTCCTCCGGGCGCTGGACAGGAGCAGCGACCAGGCTAGTGAAAGGCTAGCCTGCTCCCATGCACGGGCTCCCAAAGAAGTGGGTGAAGTCACGGCCATCAAGCAAAGAGCCACTGCAGACCTCAGAGGGCTGGCTGAGGAGTCTGAGGGCAGTGTCCTGTCGTCCAGCAGGGGCTGGACGGGAGCCGTCATGGCCTAAGCTGCTGCAGCCATTAGCAGAGGCCGCAGAGGGGAAGGGGCCCTGGTGCCAGGCGCTGCCACCTGGGGAGCTGGCATTACCGCTCTTAGTTTTGAACTCTCTGTTTTGTCTCTTGCCCGTCCGGTTTTAGTTCCTGAAATTAAAGAAGTGGTGAGCCACAAGTACAAGACGCCGATGGTGAGTCCGTCACCGGCCCTGGCCGCCGGTCTGTGCGGGGCCCCGGGGCCCTTCCCACAGGGGCGGGGCGGGCCCTCTAGGAGCGCGGGGCGAGGGGTCAGGGCGCCGTGAGAGGCGAGCTCGGCCTCGGTGCCAGCGGTCTCACTGGGGCCGACACCAGCCTGCACCCCCGGGAGCGCCCGCACGGCGGCCCCTTTCCCGCCGGCCAGCCCGGGCCGGACCCAGCATCGGGGCAGGAGGCCCTGCCTGGTGAAGAGCGAACACGTCATCCACGCGCGAAGATGGAGGCGTCTCTGGTTCTGATGTGTCTCTCCCCGCCAGGCCCACGAGATCTGCTACTCTGTGCTGTGTCTCTTCTCATACGTGGCTGCGGTGCGTAGCAGCGAGGACGACGTCAGGAGCCCACCCAGGCCTGTCTCCAGCTGACGGACGGGCTGAGCGCCGGCCCCGCCCGGGGACGCCCCTGACCCCCGCGGGCGCCGGGCATGCGCCCTGCGAGTCCCCGCCGCGCGGGGCCGGCTCCCGGTCACGTGTCTCTTGTCGGTGCGTCCGTGTGTCGTCACAGGGCCCAGCTCCTCCCCCGCCTTCTCCCGCCCCGCCCCGCCCCAGGCCGGCCCCCCGCCCTCGGGGCTCTGCACCCGCTGTGACGGAGCTCGGTGGGCGCCCGGGGGTGAGGGAAGCTGGCGGCAGGAGGCGGGCGGGGAAGGAAGGAGGGTCCCCCCAACAGCGAGCCGCCCCTCCCTGCTTGCTTCTGCGCTTCCCGCGGCTCATTCATGCTGAGCAGCCATTTCCCTGTGCTTGTGCCTCCCCTCGGGCGTGAGGGCGCCGAGGGCACCGAGAGCAGCGAGCGGCTGGGGCGAGCAGAGTCCCCGGAACCGCCGGCTGACCAGGTCCAGGAACCAGGGCGGGTGGGAAAAGGCCCGGCTCCGTGTGTCCGTCTGTCTGCAGGCGGGGTCCCCCGGCACTGGGAGCCGGGAGGGAGAGGTGGCTGCAGGGGGCAGCGGATGACTGTACATAGTTCAGCTCCACGTTATTTATAGAAAATGTACAGGTGTGTGAATGTGAAATAAATGTCCTTAACGGCCCCTGGGCTCCTGGTGCCTTGCCTATAGTGCCGCCTCCTCTCAGCCTGCGCCTGCGGAGAGCCGCGCCTGAACTCCACAAGGGCCGCGGGCCGAGCGGGGAGAGGAGATGGTGCGCATCCTGCCGGGGGCGCTGGAGCCCGGGCCGCCCCGGCCCAGCGGGCCGCCGTGCTCCGGCCTGGCCGCTAGAGGGCGCGGCCCCGCTGGGCTGTGACTCCGGAGCAGAGGTCTGGTTGGGGGTGAAGGGAGAGCCAGGGCTCTCCCTGTGCCCCTCGCGGGGGCGGGCCGCACGTGTGGCATGATTTGACCAGGGCCTCCCACGGGGCCCGGAGCCCGGCGCTCTTGGCCAGGAGTGTTGGCGTTGGGTATGACTCTGAGAAACAGGCCCAGGACCAGCCCTCCTGGAGTCTTCTCTCTAAGCCATGGATGAACCGTCTAGTGCTGTCTGAGCAGGAAGGACCCTCTGTGCTCTGTCAGGGCCCCTCTGACACCGGCTGGCTTCCTCCTCCCAGAGGGGAGTGGGGTCCCAGTGTCTGGCGCCAGGCAGGAGAGATGTGCTTTGCCAGGGTCTGGATGGGCTGTGCACTTCGGTTGTCCAAATCTGCCCGGTGCAGCTCCTCCCTAGGCCTTACAAGCCCGGAACCACGCTGAGGCTCAGCATTGCCCACCTCCAGACAAGGATGATACTGAACAGGTGGGACCAGACAGGAGAGCCTTCGGTTTCTCGCTCTGTTGCTAATCCACTTCTCTCCATAGCACCTCAGTTTCCTCATTAGAAGAGTGTACACAGTGGGGGAAAACTGAGGGTCCTCCTGGTGTTACTGTTTTATGACTTTTGGATTCCACTCTGGGCCATGTTTTGCTCCTTTGGAAGACAGAATACCTGTGTTCAGTTTGCACCGAAGATCAAGTAAATTTCCCTGTGCTCTTGGTGGAAACAAGCACATTGGACAAGAGTCAGTTTTCTGAGTGCACTGATCTTTTATTGCCCTTATACATTGAGAAGACAGGGCAGGCTGCCCACTATTCACCCCAAAGATCTGAGAGCGTCCAGTGGGAGCTGTGACAGTCCAGTCTGCACAGAGCCCACCAGGCCTGCTCACCATAACCATGATGCCCTACGGATGCCACCCCCGCCCAGCTCCAAGATACACGCTTGCATGCACACATCCAGCAGCAGGAAGGGGGCTCATCCAGCTTCCTTGCAGGCTCCTGGCACAGGCGCTGGTATCTGGTCGCACCTGTGACACAGGTTCCCTTGTGACTGGGCTGGACTGAAACCTTGCCAAGAACCACCTGCACCCCCATGTCCCAATGGCAGCCCTGGACCAAGGGCCAGAGCTCAGCCTTTGGTCTGGGCTGTGGGTTTGGGCTGGTGGAGCACATACCCGGCCATCCTGAGGAGCCGGCGTCATCACTGAGGCACTGCAGGAGAGGAGGAGGCCATGGCACACGTGTGTCTGCCCAGCCTTCTGGAAGGCCAGGGGGACCAGCTCTGATCGCAGAGCCCGGGAGCCAGTACCCATGGCTTGGACATGGCTGCTCTGCCTGCTCTCTGTCAGAGCAGCCAAGTCCAAGCTGCTTCCCTGCCTTCCCCACCCCAGGCCCTGGCCCCGAGGGTTCCTCACCTCGCACCTCTAGGCGGCACTCGCACTGTGCCTCGCCTTGTAAGTTGGTGGCCCTGCAGACGTAGATACCCGCATCAAAGGGGCAGGGCTTTCTAATCTCCAGGGTCAACACGCCCTGCTTGCTGAAGGTGCGGAAGCGGGCGTCTTCTCGCAGGTCCAGGCCATTCTTGAACCAGGAAATCTTGGGCTATAAGTCAGGTAATGGGGAGGAAGGAGACTGTGTCGGGTGGAGAGGGGACCTGTCAGGAACCCAGGGACACCGGCATCTGTGTTTCTGCTCCAGTGGTTCCCTCGAGTCTCAAACTGGGCCCAAGGCTGGGAATGAACCAGGAGCCAGTGGAGAGTGCCGAGGCCCTGCTCAGGGAGAGGAATGTGGGCCTGACACCCAGAAGTGGAGAGACGGCAGGAGGACCGGCTGGGGAGAGGGCGCCTCTGAACCCTGCCTCCCGAGTCTGCCTGGACTGGGGCCCTGAGTCCTCTACCTTGGGGCTGCCCCGGACAGCGCAGCAGAGGGTGGCGTTGTAGCCGGCAATGATCGAGCGGTTCACCAGGGGGCGGGTGAAGCATGGGGCCTCGGAGAAGTCCAGGGCCTTGTATGTGGGTGGCTCATAAGTGATGCCTGTTGGTGAGAGGACTTTGTACCAAGATTGCCAAACAAAGAAGCTAGGCTCCTCTCCCTTCTCCCACTGCCTCCCTGTCCCAGCTACCCCCAGGGGTGCAGGTGAGGGCACAGCACCTGGTTTAGGGATAAAGACCGGCTCCTTGGTGGTGGCAGCTCTGTCACTGGCCCCCACCATGTTATGGCTGAAGATCCGGAAGTAGTAGCCATTGCCAATGATGAGCTCTGACACCACACAGTGGGTGCGGCGGTAATGCTCCAAGACAGTGAACCACTCCTGGGGGTGAGGAGAGTGGGGGTGAGGAAAAGGACTCTGTGGTCCAGGCCCCGCTCCCTGTCAGGGGCCTCTCGGGCACCCCAGTGCGTGTCCCAGCTGTGGGACCGGATCGGAGCAGGAGGGTGAGAGGCGGGCCCATTCTGAGGGCGGGTTGGGGAGCAGCTGGAGCCTGGGCCTGCCTGTCCTGGGGACGGTGTGCGTGGGCGCCCCAGGAGCCCAGGCTCACCATGGTCTTGCTGTCAGCTTTCTGGACCGTGTAGCCCCAGATCTCTGTGTTGCCATCGTCTTGAGGTGGCTTCCACTCCAGAGCCACATTGAGGCCCCAGGCCTCAATGACCCGAATGTCCTGGGGAGGGCTTGGCTTGTCTGCAGGAAATAGACCCAGTTAGAGCACCACACCTCCGGAAACGTCCTGAGTTTGCGCAAGGACACCAGGCTCCAGGGGCCCCCTCACCCCTGCCAGCCTGGGCCCAGCCTGCTGTCTTCTGCAGGGCCCTGAGCATCCCAGAGGAGGGGACCCAGGACGGGAAGATGTGAGGCTCTGGGCCGGGTCGGGCCCCAGGCCTGGTGCTGGGCCTTGGCAGCCCAGCTCAGGGCCTGAAAATGAGCAGCTCAGGGAGGGCCCAGCGCCACGCACCCACGATCTGCAGGACCAGTGCGGCCTTGTCCTCCATGTTCTCGATGCGCAGCGCCACCTGGTAGGTGCCGGAGTGGGCCCGGCGAGCGGCGCGTATGAACAGGATGGTGTCTGTCGGGCTGTTGCGGATGCTCACCTCCTCACCCGCCAGCGGCTGCCCCTCTCTGGTCCAGGTCACCTGAGGCCGGGGCTTGCCCTGTGGGGAAGAACAGCCCACTTCCAGGCCCAGCCCTTCCCCAGCCCCGCATGTCTGGGTAGGTGTCAGGGTGTGGTCAGCCCTGAGACCCGTGCAGCCACTAGGCGTGGGCCACACCCTGGGGACAGGGAAGGGGCAGCCCTACCTGAAAGGGGACGAGGAGGTTCACGGGCTCCCCGACCCTCCTCTGGATGGTCTGGCGCAGGTGTCGGGGCAGCTGGAGCCGTGGCCGCTCTGTGGGCAGAGTGGGCAGCTCAGCGAGGTGAGCTCGGGCCGGGGGGGCACCACAGCCCCTTTCCTTCTTGTGGGGGCCCAGAGAGCTGCGGCTGAGAAAACGCTGCCCGCTGGGCCCTGCCCCGCCTTCAGCACCCCGTAGCCCAGCTCCAGGGGGCTTGCACAGCTCCTGCTTCCACCCCAGCCTCACCACACCGCTCAGAGGGAGGGGTCAGACAGGACGCACAGTGGTTTGAGAGCTCACGGCCGGTAGGTCACAGGCCAGGGTGCAAGTCTAGGCCTGTGCTGTTTCCACCCATTTGCTGGTTCCACTTTAAGAACCAGTCTTTGCACATTGATCCTTTGTTGGGAATAAAGGGCTGGGAAGTGGATCCCCAGTGGGTCAGTCTGACCCTAAGTGGCCCCGCTGCTCAGTCCTGAGCGCAAGGACACCGCCTATCTGTTGGAGCCGAGAGCCTCATAGAATAGAGCCCAAAGACAATGATAGGACAATCTGCCTCTTCTGTTCCAGAACTGGGGGTTGACGTGGAAAAGCCAGGAGGGCCCTCTCCACACATTTGCCCTGGGCCTAGGGCCTGGATCAAGGCTCCCACCCCTCCTTGCCCTGCCCAGCATTTAGTCCCTCACCCTAGAAGGCTCTCCCTGACTGTCCCCACCTCCAGTGGCCTGCAAGAGCTAGGGTGTCAGTGGAAGATCTTGAGACTGCAGTGGCCACTCACGCAGTATCTCCTGCACCGTTACAGGCTCCTTGGTGGTGACGGGGACTCCAGGCCCTGCCATATTGTGCGCCCGCACACGGAAGAGCAGCCGGGCCCCCGTGGGCAGGTCCTTCACCAGCACCGATGTGTGCTCCGTCAGCTCCGGCAGGGCAGCCACCCACTCCGAGCCTGGGCATGAGGGGGGGAGGCGAGGCCAGGGGCAGTGTCGACATTGACCGCCCACCCCTCTGGGGGCCATCTGAGGTCTCCACTGCAAACAGGGGCCCAGCAGTGTGACAGGTGCCTGGCCTAGGGGGCAGTTCAGAGAAGGGGGCCCCGTGAGGATCCCACAGGCACTCACAGCCCTCCTGGCAGTATTCCACACTGTAGCCGTCCAGGCCTCCCGCTCCCACGCGCTCCGGGGGCCGCCACTTGAGGGAGACGGTGGTCTGGGAGGTATCTTCCACTGCCAGGTGAGTGGGCTCGCCGGGGGGCCCTGGGCAGAGGGAAGGCCCGAGGCAGGTCTGAGTAAGCCTGCACCGGCAGGGAAGGTGAAAAGCCCTGGCCTAGACCTTGCATGGCCCACTGCTCACACAGAGGCTTCTTTCCCTTCCGCTGGCTTTCAAGCACTCTAGGCAACAGTTCAGCTCCATAAAAGACATGTCTCTACATAGGCGTAAAAACAAACAGCAACAGCGATTACATGAGAGATCTAAATAGGAAGATACCCAAAAGAACACAAACACGCTTAGAAAGAGCTACTTCTGTAAGCATAGGAAATGCTATAAATGTAACTTAAGGAAAAAGTAGGCTAAACCACGAGAATTTCCTGGTGAGTTGAGCAAGAGCTGGGCAGACTGGAAGTCAGACCCTAAAGAACGAGGCCTGGACCCTTCTCCACGCACACAGCACCCCCTTCCCGGGCCAGATGTGGGTGACTGTCCCTGCCCAGACTCACACATCCTGGCAGGGACTGGGGTCCTGAGAGCCTGCCACACCCTCCGGCAGACAGCATCTGGTCTACCCTCTCAACCCCCATTATGCAGATGAAGAAACTGAGGCTTCAGGGGAGCCAGTGACTCCAGATGACCCTCCTGGGGGTGATGGGACTGGCTCCACAAACCCCATCTTTGAGTCCTGGCCCAGGGCCCTTTCCACAGACAGATGCCCCTCGGACCCTCAGGCACCCGCTGTCCTCACCCTGTTCCATATACGACAGGCCCCAGGTGGAGGGAGTGAGGGACGGGGGAATGTTTACTGAGCACCTGCTGTATGTCAGATGCTCTGTCTGCATTAATAGTTCTATGAAGTAAATATTGTCATTATGCCCATTTTATAGGTGAGGACCCAGTGGTGTGAGTCTCAGCTCCACCCGCTACCAGCCGGGTGACCTAGAGCAAGTCATTAACTTCTCAGAACCTCATTCGCTTTATCTGTGAAATGCAGAGGATCATCCCAGTTGAAGATTAAAAGACGGTGGATGTAAACTCCGAGTGCAGCGCCGGCCCCCAGAGCGGCTGCTGTCATTGGACAGCATGGGGGCAGCGCCCGGCCGGGCAGGCTCACCGATAGGCATGAAGGGCCGGGAGGCGGGGCTGGGCCTGGACACGCCCACGGCGTTGACGGCGTAGACGCGCATCTCGTACGGCACGCCCTCGATCATGCGCCGCGCCTCGTGGCTCAGCCCCCGCAGCAGGTCGAAGTTGAGCCTCATCCACCGGTAGCTCTTCTTCTTCTTGCGCTCCAGGATGTAGCCTGGCGGGGGCAGCCGGGAGCTCGACCCGAGGCCGCGCAGCACCGCCCCCTGGCCTTGGCCCCTCTCTTGCCCTCCACTCACCCAGCACCGGCTGCCCGCCGTCATAGGCAGGCGGCTCCCACTGCACGGTGCACGAGTCCTCGCCCACGTTGCTGATCTTGGGGGCGGCAGGGGCGTCCGGTACATCTGGGGAGGAGGGGGGCGCCCGTCACCCCTGCCAGGGCCCAGGGCCAACGTGGCCGGTCTCCTCCTCGCCCAGCCGGTGGCTGCAGGGTGACCCACCGCCCCCAGAGCGAGTTTCTAGAATGCAGCGCTGATCGTGTCATCGGCCTGTGACCAACCCCTTATGGCCCCTCACTGCCCATAGTCACCCGTGTCCCAGCCCCAGTCCTGTCCACGGATCCGAGCAGGACGCATGATGCCAGCTGAGTGAGTAAACGAGGGAGGGGATGGGCGCAGCCCTGGCGGCCCCCCTTGTTTTCCCAGCTGAACCTGGGCTGGCCAGACTCACCGATGACCTTGACTGTAAGGTTGACCTGGTCCTCCCCCGCGGGGTTCTTCACCGTGACGATGTAGACACCCTCATCTTCCTTCTCTGCCCCCTCGACAGTGAGGACGCTGCGGTCCTTGGTGGTCTCCACTCGGACGCGGCCCTCGGTCTCACATAGCAGCTGGTGGGGGGCAGGGGAAGAAGAGACACGGTGAGACCCCAGAGGCTTCAGCGGCCTCTGTAACGGCCAGCAGCCCCAAGACGGGAACCGAGCTGCGGCGGGGGCCTGGGAGGGATGCAGCCCGAGTAGGCGCTGCACCCATGTGGGCACCCGGTCCAGGGATTTTTATTTAGCATCTGCCATGGGCAAAACACTAGGGCGAGGGTCTCAGCATCCACCTGTGCCGTGGAGCTTAGATAATCGCCTCTCCTCTCCGTGCTGCATTTTCCTCCGCCTTTGGGACCAGCATGACCTCACAGGGTGCTTGTGAAGGTCTTACAAGACCTCAGGCGGGTAGAGGAACCAACAGCGCGTGAGGAGACAAGCTGACCTGCAAAGCTACCCCTCCCGGAAAGTGCCGGGGGAAACCCACTCCCAGGTTGGCCAAAAGCAGAGTCAGGGTCAGCCTGGAAGACGGGAGCCAGGGAGCGGCCCAGTCACACGGACGAAGTGTACCTGACAGAGGCATGCGGGCCAACGGAGACCCCGCCTGGGGCACAGGTGCAGTGGCCACGTGCGACCCCTTCACAGAGGCCTCGCCCAAGGGTAGATGCCACATTGTCAGAAAACGGAGAGCAAAAGAGCAAAAAAGCACGTCCCACCTCAGCCCCACTCACCTTCCTTTCAAACACCCACTCGTCAGTGTCACTGGCGTCCCCTGAGCCATCGGGAGCTGGCCTAGCCGGGACCTTACTCCCCTGAGGACAGAGCAGGAGGGAAGCAGCGGGAAGAGGGACTGACAGCCCGGAGGGACTGCCTGCCCAGCGGCCCCTCTGTCTCTCCTCTGCCTGTGCCCCCTCTGCTGCCCACCTGTCCGCCTCCTGGCCAGCAAAGCCTCTGTGCTCCAAGTCTGAGGCCAGCTGCAGAGCATGCACCTGTGGGCGGCGAGCAGGTCCCCGCACTCACTGGCCCCACACACCCTTTTACAGATGGGGAAGGAAAGAGGGGTGCACAGCACCTGTGTGAGGGACTTCTGCCAGACCACAGTGGGAGCAGGGTCCCCCGAGATAGGGACATCCAGGCGTAGCTTGTTCCCAGCCACAACCACGATGGTGTCCAGTGTGCGGCCAGGGCAGTCCAGGTGGATCTTGGGAGGCTCTGGGGGAAGACGGCATAGGCCAGAGAAAGGGGAAAGGGCCCAAGGCCCGTGAAAGAGGGGGAAACTGGGAAGAGCACATGCTCTTGGCTGGCTTTAAATCAATTTTAATGAGGTATAATTTATACACAATAAAATGTCGAGATTTGAGCACAGAGCTTGTTGTGCTTTGACAAACGTACACACCTGTGTATCTGCCACCCCGGTCAAGATCTAGAGCATTTCCATCACCCCAGGAAGTTCTTGTAACATCAGATCACCTAGTGTACTGTTTCTCAAAACACCAATGTGCTTCCAGGAAAAAGAAAAAACTGTCCATGGCCAAAGAACTTAGGAAACCCTGGATTAAACAGAATTAATCATGTTTCTTTACTGCAGGTTTTCAGAGCTTTTAACATGCTAACACACCGTCTGAATAAGCAAGGAGTGGAGCAGGAGTTTAGTGTTTCCCAAACTCGTTTCACCATGGAACCCTTTTAAAATGGAATATCATGTTAAGTGAACCCAGTTTGGAAAGCACTGACCTAGAACATGCCTCAACCTGGACTATTGTCCTGAAGTTAGAATTCTAAAATGCCTGATAAAGTTTAATCTAAAAGCAGGAGGGTTACTTCGAAAAGCAGAAAAGATTTAATAGCAAAATCTCACATCTGTGACACCATTTGGCAACTCACACACACCATCTCGTCTTCCTACTACCCCAGGGAGGAGGCGCTGGATTCCCATTTCAGAGAAAAGGAGACTGAAGCTCAGCGGGGCTCCAGTGGCCCATGGCCACAAGTGGCAGACTGGGGTCTGGGTCTCTGAGTGTGGGGGAATGTGGCGGGACGGGGTGCAGGGGGGCGGCCCTCGGGGGCTCTGAGACTCACCCTGCCTGGGCACAAAGTCGATCTTGACCTCTGCAAGACAAGGCAGAGGGGTGGCACCAGGGCTAAGGAGAGCCCAGTGACGGGGGTCCCTACCCCTGACCCGGACACCGTCTCACCCATGAAGTGGAGCTTGGCAGACAGGTTGCAGGCGAAGCCCTCGGGCACAAAACTGTAGTCAGCCTCGTCTGCGGGCGTGACGTCGTCAATGGTCAGCTTGTGGACCCTAAAGGGCAGTGGTGTTCAGGGGACCTGACTGGGCCACACACTCAAGCCCCACCCTAGCCGGGCCTGCAAGGGGCTCTCACCCCCACCTAGCTCACTGGTGTTCTGTTGTTTTAAATGCTTTTCTACTCTGTTTTTGAATCTTACAGTTTTCTCACATGTTCTCAGAGGGAGGCCATGTAGAAGCGTCCCCTTGGCTAGGCCCTTAGAGACTGGGCAGACGCGAATCTCATTCATCTCCATGAACTTGGGCCCAGATGCTCAGGGCATGAGTAAGAGACGGAGGTGAGGGGCCCTGCCAGAGCCGCCTCCCTGTGCCCCCTGCGCCGCCCTAGCCATGTGCTGTGGGGAGGCTGGGGCTTCCGGCCTGTCTGTCTCTCTGCTTCTCCTCTGTCCCTGTCGCCGTCTCTGGTGGTCCCTCCTTCTCTGTGTGCTTCTCACTCTCCACATCCTCGCTGCCTGGCTCTCTATTCCAGTCTCTGTCCTGTCTCTGTGTGTCCCTTTCCGCTCATCTGTCCATCTCTGTCTTTCTGTCTCTCTGCGTGTCTGCCTCAGTCCCTGCCGGTCCCACCCTTCTGCTCCCAGCTCTGTGGGGCTCAGCCCTGCACGCTCACCGTCCAATGTGGGACACCTTGATGCGGCTGTCAGGCACCAGCTCCCTCCCGTTCTTCAGCCACATTCCCCTCACGCTCTCCTCTGACACCTCACACTTGAACACGGCCTGGTCCTTTGCGCCCACCGTCAAGTCCGCGATGCTCTGGTACACCTCCAGCTTTTTCTCTGGCAGGCAGGGCAGAACCAGTGAGCTGGGGAGGGTGTGTGAGGGCGTGAGCCCCTGTGGAGATCGCATGGGGGTGTGAGGACACATGTGTGCATGTGTGTGATGCGTGTGTGCATAAGATGGTGCCGTGTACACAGAGAACCTCAGGTGTGTGTGTTGGGGGCATGTGACGCTAACCAGGCCCATCTGACATTCCCAATACCCTCTGAGGTGGCCATTTTACAGGTGACAAAGGTAAGGCTCAGGGTGTCAGAGCGATTTGCCCAGCGTCTCACAGGCTTCCATCCTGGGTCTGCCTGATTCCCGTCCATGCTGGGGGTGCCCCAGAGCCCTGAAGCCTAGTGTCCCCCCCTGCCCGCTCCTGTGGGCCTCACCCTGCACAATGAGCTCGGCCAGTGTCTGGCCCCCACTGGCTTGCAGCGCGTAGTGCCCGGCGTCATCCAGCGTCGCCTCGTTGATGATCAGGTGGTGTCTCTGCCCGTCCTTCTTGAACCGGTACTTGAAGGTCTCCTCCCGGGTCAGCTCTACCCCATCCTTCAGCCTGGCCATGGAGGAGCCAGTAAGTCATGGCCTTCTCTGGGGACGTCCCTAGCCTCCAACCTGCCCCATGCCCGGGCACTCACCATTTGACCTGGGCCCCCTCCTCAGACACCTCACACTCAAACTCCACCCGCTGTCCCACCATCACCAGCTGGTCCTCCAGCGGCCGTGTGACCTGCACGGGGGGCTCTGCCAAGGCAGGGAGAGGGTGATGGGCAGGCCCCTCGGTGGCCCTCCCTCCCAGGGCTTCAGGGCCGGGGCCCACCTCTGACAAAGAGCTCAGTGCTGCACTTCTCTCCTCCCACCACGCACTGGTAGGCAGCATCGTCCGCCAGCGAGCACTGGCTGATGGTCAGTGTGCGCTTGGCGCCGACAGACTCGAAGATGTACCTGCGTGGGGGTGGCAGGGGCATGGCGGGAGGGCTGCGGGGTCGCCTCCTGGCCGGGCCACCCCACCAGGGCCTCCCGCCCCCACCCCAAGGCTTTCAGGAGCTGGCCTTACTTGCTGCAGAACAGACGGGACATTGGAGCGTCCCCGATGGGAGGAGGTGAAACCGGGAGAAAAAGAGTGAGTAGACATGGTCAGAAACAGAGAGATGGGATGTTAGATGCAGAGAGAAATGGGGGCAGACAGACCGTGAGCTGGCACAGAGAACACGTGTGGAGAGAGGCGGGGAGGGTGGCTCCCTCCGCACACCCAGTGCCCCAGGCCCACGCCCCACCCGGCCCGCACCTGCCACTCATCTGAATCTCCTGTCCGTTCTTCAGCCACCTGACCTCAGCATCGGGGTCGGCCAGCTCTACGGTCAGCCGGATCTTGTGGCCCTTGCTCACCTGGTAGGCCGGCTCCAGCTTCTTCTGAAAGGCTGAGCACCGACAGTCAGCCCCATGCTCCGGGCCCCTGCTCGCCAGGGCTGGCCCTGCACAGAAGGCTCACACCCCTCTCTGTGTCTCTGCTGGGGCTGGGGTCTCTTTGTTTTTTAGTCTGAGTCTGTCACTTCCTTGTCCTTCCCTCTGCCCTCCTGTCTTCCGTGGGTTCTCTCCACCCACTCAGCTCAGGGATGGAGTCAGCGCTTCCAGAAAGACAGAAGCTCGGCAGGAGAGTGGGTGACAGGACAAATGGACATTCTCTTTCTCGACTCTGCTTAACGGCGACCCTCGGTTTTTGTGCCTCTGCTAGGGGCCCCTACCTAGTGGGCGGGCAAGGCCCCTGCTCTCCCGGCTCATTTCCCAGGGTCTCGGTTCTACCCTGTCAGCCCCGGATGGGGAATGCTGGCCTGAGCCCTCTCTGACGGCCTCCTTGGGGGCCAGGGAAGCCAGCCAGAACCCGAGTATTCTGTCCATTTGTTTGCCTGTGAGGGAGACCAACCAGGTCCCCTCTCCGCAGGCGTGCGTCTCTGGCTCGGCTGGTCCCTGCCTTTTTCTTGGGTGCTTTTCAAGGGTGAGACCGGTAAGAAGCGGCCTCCTGGCCTTTTCTTGGTGAGGAGGGGAACCTGTGCTCTGTCCTTTTCCCTGCGGTATCTCTGGGCTAACCTGGGCACTCCTGGTTTTTCCTACCCAAGAGCAGGGTTAATCTGGGTCCTTCTCCTTTCCTGGTGTCTCTGGGCTAAACCTGAGTGAGTGAGTGAGTGTGACTGTGCATGCTGACCTGTGCTCGCGTGCGTGTGTGGTGGGGGCGCTGACCTGCGGTGGGGGCGCTGACCTGCGGTGGGGGCGCTGACCTGTGCTCTTCTTCTCGTCGCGCTTTATGCCCTTGAGCCTCTTGAGCATGCCGCGCAGGTCGGTGACTCCGTGCTGGAAGGCGATGCGCTCATACTCCGATGGGGGCGCCTGACGCAGGATCTCCCAGACATCCTCCTCCGCTGGGGCCTCCAACCTGGAGTCCGTGTGACCGCAGTCCATGCGGAGGGACCTCAGGGACCCCCGTGCCAGGGCAGGACTGCCCTCCCCGCGCCCCGGGACCAAGGAGGACCCAGGAGTGGTAGCTGCCCCTCCCAAGTCTCCCTTCTGGTGCGGAAGCTCGTCCTCAGCCAGTCCCAGAGGATTAGGAGGCTTAAGGTCCAGTATGGGGGTTGGGGGCTACGAAGGGGTTCCTGGTGGAAGTGGGGGGTAATCGAGCACTCACCTCGGGGTCCGATAACTGCTGCTCCAGGCGGGGCAGAAAGGCAGTGGACACATTAGAGATGTGGGCCACCTCCCTGCAAACACCTGGGGTTGCAGCCCCTGGGCCCCCTCCCTCCTCCATTTACGGTGCACCTGGGGGGCCCCTGAAGGCACCGCAGGGCCTGCGACACATGTCACCTTGTTTGTTTCTCCTGACCTCTGGCAGGTGGGGTCAGGAGAACCTGAGGCTCAGAGACTCGCCCCAATCAGCGGGGCCCCTCACCCAGGCCTGGCTGATTCCCCAACCCCATCTCCCACCAACTGGGGCCGGATGGGTACAGGCTCCCGCCAGCGCTCTGCGGCCCCAAAGCACCCAACCCAAGTGCTTACTCTCTGGGATACGGCAGCATCGGACGTAATGCAGGGTCCAGGAGAGGGAGGGAGAGGACAGAGGACATGCTTCAGCTGGGCTGGGCTGGGCTGGGCGATTCCTACAACTCTGGGCACCCCCCCCCAGCTCCTTTGGGGTCCCTGGAGCCTACTGAGGGGAGCTGGCACAGACTCAAGTGGGGAGTGGTTGTTGGGGACACTGCAAGGATGCCAGCTGACAGGACATAATGTCTGCAGACCCCTCTGGCTCTTTCCCAACGCCAGGATCATCCCATGACAGACAAAAACCAGCTCAGAGACGTGCAGTAACCTGGTCACAGCTGAGGGACTGCAGTGTCGGGATTTGAAACGGCCGTACCCCATGCCCCAAGAGCCTCACCTCTTCTTCAGCAGTGAGCTGAAGTCCAGAGTCCCAGCATCCTCGTGGCTGTCACTGTGGAGATAGAGCCCCAGCGAGGCCGCAGTGGACCCTATTGGAAGGGGCTCAGGAGGGGCACGGGGCTCCCTGACCATCCCAGACCCCCCGGGTCTATACAGGGGGCAGAAAGGGGCTGAGGGGAGGGTACCTGGTCCGCCGACCACTTCCTGCCGTGCTCCTGTGGGGGTCAGAACCTGTTCCTCACCTGTCTAGGGGGCTTGTTCCCCCTCGTCCCCCCAGCTTCATCCCTCTCCCCGCATCATCCCCCTGCCCCCTTACCCCCAACCCCGAACCCCCATATCACCCCAGCCCTGACCCCGAAGGGCCTCAGACCCCAGCACTGGCCTCCCTCAGGCCCTGAAGAGAAATGCAGCCACTCACGTGCGGCGGAAAGCTGATCGGAGATCCAGGTCTCCAGAGCCAATGGCCTCTGGGTTCAAAGAGGGAGATGACAGGGGAGGAGGCTTCAGAGGGGCCTTCCCGGGAGCTCTGCGCCGGGACCTCCTGGCATCACTATGACCTCCGAGCACTCCCGACCCCTTGAGAGTGGGCATCTGCCCCAGGACCCCGCATTCTGAGCCTTTCTAAAGTTGAGCTGCCCAGGGAGGTGGGGGGTCCCTGAAAGGTGGTTGATCTCCCACTCATCTCTCAGCACGCCCTCACCGGTCACCTGTGCCAGGTGCCTGGGACACCAAGATGATTAAGACCCCAGGCAAGATCTGGACTTGGCTGCCACAGTCCACCCCGACCCTGGAAGCCTTTCATACCCCGACATGAGCCACCTTGGCAGGGGGTCAGCAGCTGTCTGACCAGGACTAGGCACCCTCCTTAATGTCGGGAAATGGAGACAAACACGGGACAGGACCCATGGGGAGCCCCAGCCCAGGACACACTGTGTCTCCCTCACCGTGGACGGTGAGGCTGAAGTTGCAGCTGTCAAATTTGTCCTTGGTGGACACCTCACAGCGGTAGCCACCAGCAGAGGTGGCCTGGGCATCTGTGATGTGCAGCTCGAACAGGTAGACCTGTGGGGCGAGGTGTCAGGGGAGACCAGGGGCCAGAAGACAAGGCCTGGGGGCGGCTAACAGCCACCAAACTTCTCACCCTTCAGGGTTCAGTTTACCCTTGAAGTTTTGTGTAAATAGAAACAGGAGCCCCTTCTCTAGAAACATTAGTGCCACCTGCTGGCAATGGGTGGTGATAAAGTGAAAGCCCGTGGGGGCTGTAAGGCAAATGGCATTCGGGTAAGAGCAGGGACCTTCGTGCCATATGGCTCATACGGCTGAACTTGTCCGCCCTGACCCTGCCAGAGGCCCCCATGCCTGGGCCAGGACAGCGGAAGAGAAGGAGTAACAGAGGCTAGGAGTCAAAGCACAGGGTCTAGGTCTAGCTCTGAGCGACCTCAGACCAGCAACAGAAACTTCTCAAGCTTTGGTTTCTTCGTCTATGTGATGAAAATTGCTCCGGTCGGTCACTGAAGGCCCTTGAGTCTGATACCCTTCCATTCAAGGACTTTACACCCTCCCCGGCTGGTGCCCCCAGCCACCCCCGTGCTTCACACTGTCCCCCAGCCTTCTTGAGTTCCCTGGGCCTCCCCAGCAGCCCTTCCTGGGCCTTCCCACTCTCCCCGGGTGCCCGTGGTCCCCCGATCTGCTTCCTGAGCTCCGCAGGCCCCTTCTTCATCTCTCCTGTGCGCCTCCGGTGTCAGGCACCCCCCGATTCCCTGTGCCTCCCTGTGGCTCTCCCCTTCCCACGTGGCCGGCCTGGAACCCCCCCGCCCCCCCCCCCCCCCCCC
>JAQQAC010006904.1:786653-812120 GCA_029783875.1 Phataginus tricuspis | reverse complement strand
CCCCTGAGCCTGGTTTACCCTCACTGTCGCTAGAAGGACGAGGAGAAAAGGACCCAGAAAGACAGTCCCCCCTTCGGCGCTCACGCCAAGGCCGGCCCCCCAGTGGTAGATGCCCCCGCCCTCCCTGAGCTACACGCAGCCCAACCCCAGGCCTGGAGCTACCTGGCTTCTTCCCTGGCTCAGGCATCTTGAGAGAGGTCACACCAGCGACCCGGCAGGCACAGGCCACCCAAAGAGGATCTGAGGAGGGACCGGTCTCCCCACACTATATAGGGACGGCCTCCCCCTCCTCAGGCTCTCCTATCTGCCTCCTGCCCAGCCACCTGCTAAATATAGACAAATTCCAGAGGGCAAGGCTCTCCAGGGAGACAGGGCGGCTGTCTTGGTCCTGACTGGCCCTGCCCCCTCAGGCTAACGTGATGCTCTGCCCCCAACTCCTGGTGAACCTTAGGGGTGCCCTGGCAGACAAATTGTGCAGTGGGACCATGCTAGGCCCATAACCCTGAGGCTGACAAATCAAGGGCAGTGGTGATACACAAAGATCCTGCAGCCTGGCTTCCCAAGTCCCGGCACTGCTCCTGCCTTAACCTCAGAGCCTGGATTTCCTCATCTGCAAAGTGGGCTGGTGAGAGCAGCACGGGACCCGCCTATAAATGAGATGCCGGAGCAGCAGTCCACATAGAAAGCGCTGAAGGAAGGTTTGCTCTTGTTATTTGGCCCCCGGAACTGAAGCTCACAGGGCTGAGGGGCCTCACGCTGGAGAGTTCTGGGTGGGTTTGGTCCCAGGCCTGGTAGAGAGAAGGTGACATGGGGGGCTGGTGTCACCTGACGAGAAGAGTTGGGAAGGCCTGCATGTGAGGGCATGAGGACAAATCTCTAAATACACCCCAAAGGGGACATCAGAAGTGGAGCTGGCTCTTGACCAAAGTCACGAGGATTCACACCAAAATCCTGCCAGTACGTTCTGAATCCCGCTTCCCACCACTCTCTGTGACCTTTGGCCCCTGTGACTGCCCCCACCCTCTCACATCGAGGCATCTGTCGCTACACAGAAAGAAGCAGACCCGATATCAAGAGACCATTTGTCCCCCATGGTCAGGAGGGAGGAATTCTGCACGCAAGCATTGCCATGTGGCGGAAACTTACTATCTCTTTAGACAGAAATCCATTCTTTACTGCCTCTGGGGAGAGCTTTCACCACTTTTAAACTACACGCATGCTCCTTAGCTTTCTTTATAAGAGGACGATTTACCCTCCCCTGGGGCGCGTTGGCCATGTCGGGAGCATCGCAGTTGAGCCCTCAGAGCAAGGAGGTATTTGGGGCATTCGCCCTTGTGGATAAAGTGAAGGTTCCTGTGGCCGGGATCCTCCCTTGGCCCTGGTCGGCTAGCTCACCACACACGTGTGGGCAATACGTTGTTACTGACTCTATGTAAAGAGCTCCACCCGGTGCTCTGGGTGACACGGTGGCAGGGCTGCAAGCCTGCAGGGGAGCAGAGCAGAGGCTGGAGTGGTGGCAGCGCCAAGGACAGAGGCCCAGAGGACGGCTGTGCGGGACGACTGTGCAGAGAGGCCCAGAGGCAGAGACCGGCTTGCTGCATGCAGACTCGCTCTGAGTGAACGGGATTTTAGTGACTGGAAATAAAGTTGGGTGTAACCCTTTCACCCCAAGAACGATCTACTGTCATTTCTTCGGTCACATTGAATCCACAGTGAATTTGCCTGGGGCTGAAACCCTTTGGCAAGACAGCCGACACGTGACAAATGGCTGGGAAATTCCGTGTTGCCGCCCTTAGCGGCGGCCTCTGCAGCCGGGTCCCGACCTAAAGATGATGTGTTGAAGCCTGACTGCAGCATTTTTAGAAACCCATTATCAGGTGCAGAGGGGCTTTTTAATGATTTATTCCTTTAATAGCTATGGGGTCTTGTCCTCCCAGCAGCTCTCCTGGCCCCACACTGTGTGTTGTCACTCGCTCCCATGCCCCCGGTGTCCAGCACTGGGCAGGGTCCTCAGTAAATGGACAAATGAGAAAAGGACAGGGGAGCCAGATGTGGCACACACACAGTTTTAAAAGAGACTCTCTGTGCTGTGCGAGGGCTCGCTGAGAGTACTTTAATGACTCTTGTTCCTTGAGGAGGCTACTGGGGGCAGGTGTGGGGAGTGAGGGCGCTCAAGAAGGAGGGTTCAGTTCACAGGAGGGCGATGACCTCGAACTCCCAAGAAGCACCCCTGGCTGTGCTAAGCAAGGCCGACCCCTGGCGGGGGCCTGGTGCCCAGGCGGCCCTCCGGAGCCGGACCGGTCCTGGTGGAGGCGGAGCGGGGCTGTGAGTGGGCTTGGGAGGAGGAGGAGTGGGGCGGTGAGGTAAGCCCGGCCGCCGCATCCTGCCCCTGGCCCCTGGAGCTTCCCTCCTGTGTCCGGCCGGGCGAGGGGTTAATGCTATGGCCGGGGAGGCCCGGGGGCCGGCGGGCTCGCGGGCCTGGGCTCAGTGGGGCGGGTGGCGCCGCTCGGCCAGGCCCCCGCGGCCCAGCACCTCCCCGCTGAACTGGTAGGTGAGCTTCTTCTTGACCTTCTTGACCTCGCCCGTCTTGCCGTAGTTGCGCAGCGCGCGGGCCATCTTCTGGTAGGTCATCTTCTTGCGGTTGCCCTTCTGGATGCCCCAGCGGTGCGCCAGGGCCTCCTTGTGCTTGGACGAGAACTGGAAGGTGCCCTTGTCCTTGTCCACCCACCAGATGCTGTCCTTCATGTCGCCGCTGCGGAGCAGGTCGAGCAGGAACTGGTACAGGCGGATCTTCTTCTTGCTGCCTGTTGGGGGAGGGCGGTCAGTGTCCCGACACAGGGACCCCCAGGGGCGTCGCCAGGGAAGGCTCGGCCTTGGGGGGCCGCCTGTGGGGAAGCCGGCCCCCAGACCCCATGCCTGGCTCACGCTCACACAGACACCCACTCACAGGCCCTGCGGCACAGAGGGGCCCAGGCGCACACAGCCGCCCACACTCAGCCACAGGCGCCCGCGCACAGACCGCGTGCTGCGCACATGTGCCAACAGACACGTGTACGTGTAGATGGTCACAGTGCAACACTCACCTGGGCAGACCTTTGCACACTCACGCTCAGCAGACACACTCGTGTCTGGGGCAGGCATGGGCACCGAGCTGGCCTGGGTCAGGGCTGGGATGGAGGGCGGGCCCCATACCTGTCTCTCCATGCAGAAGGCCAGGCCCCGGCTCCAGGCCATCAGCCTCCCCGTCAGACACCTCCAGTGGGGGGCTCTGCCGCTCGCCCTCCTCCTCATCTGAGCTGGGCTGGGCCGGGGACAGAGAGGGGTACGGGAGGCACATCCGGGGGAGGTAGGAGACCTGGAAAGGTGATGGGAGAGGTAAGGCCAGTGAGAGACAGTTTGAAACTCGGGACTCCCCGGCAGGGGTCAGCTGAAGCGGAGAGGAGGGGTGCTGAGGGTGGGCAGGGAGGTTCGGGAGCAGCTGGGACACAGGGTGGGTGGTGGGAGCAAGGGGCTGCTGAGAGCCTCCCTCCTGGGCCCAGGGAGGGGCATCTTTTCTCATGTGCAGGAAGGCGCCACACGGACTAGCAGTGCGCCTGGGAGGGGAGAGGGGCCAGCGCGGCACACAGAGCGAACGGGTTTATTGATGGTGGAGGTGAGTGGAGGGCCACGCAGATCGGTGAGGGATGGTAGAGGTCCGCTGAGGTCATGGATTGGGTTATGGTTGTGGGGCTGAGGAGGGTCCGTGCAGGGCTCAGCGGAGAGAGGGAGGGGCCAGTAGAGGTCAGCAGAGGTCACTGTTGACTGACTTGGAGGTCAGATCCGGGAGGCACAGTGAATGGGGACTTGCTGGCAGGGAGGGTCAGGAGGGCTCACAATGCGGCCACTGGGGCTGGGGGAACAGAGTGGGGGGGCATTATCTGAGCTCTGTCCTGGGGCGGGGGGAGATAAGGAGTGTGGGGTCGCGAGGTCAGTCTGAGGGTCAGGAGGCAGCCGTTGGGGCTCCCGCCTCTGCCGGCACCGCGGGGCAGGAAGCCGAGTTGAGTAAGAGCCTACGTCAGCTTCCTATGAAGCGCCAGGCCTCACCACGGGCCGGAGCGCCGCTCGCACCTGGGGGCCAAGGCCGGGGTGGGTCGGCGCCATGGGGGTGTCGAGCACATGCATCTGCTCCAGCTCCATGTGGCGGTACAGCTGCTGCAGCTGGGGGGCCTGCACGCTCTGCAGCTCCGTGAAGTGGTTCTCCGCGAAGCTCTCAAACTCGCTGTGCACGTGGTGCGGGTGGAAGTCCCAGTAATGGTCTGCAGGGGATGGCCAGGCGGCGGGGCGATCCCGGGGAGGGCATGGCAGCAAAAGGTAGAATAATTTTAAATAAAGCTAATGCCAGGCTACACGGGGCGACTACCACAGGCCAGGCTGGGCTACAAGTTCACCCTGATCATCTCACTACCCCACCTTGTCATTTTGCAACCCCCATTTTATAGATGAGGACACTGAGGCTGGAGAGGCTGCATACATGCCCACGGTCACAGGCTCATCAGTGGCAGAGCCGGGACCCAGTCTGAGGCAGAGCCTGCTGTCTGAACGGCCATTCCACCCTGCCTCCCATTCGGTCACGAGGGTGCAGGCTTTTGATCCAGAGTCTGGATCCTGGTTCTGCCATTTACTTTCTTTGTGACCTCAGTTCAGGCAGCTGCATGGGCCTCTCTGGCTTCAGTTGAGTCACCTGTAAAATTGGGATTATAGTTATTGGCAGGAAACAAGTGAGCTCGTATTTGCAAAAACTGCTAGTCCCAAGGTAGGTCCTCAGGGAATGATGGTTCCCCTCTCCTCCCCTTGGAACTTCCCAGGGATTCCTGAGGGCACGGTCATGCGCACGGCCTTGTCGCATGGCCAGGTGTGACTCCAAAGTCATGGGGCTGACAGTCCTCACACACCAACTTGTCCAGGCCCAGGTGCTGCCCCTTCAAAGTCATGCCCTGGGGCACCTGCTCCTGTGCTCCGGTGAGGTTGCCAGGCTGCCAGACTTTCCTGGAAACTCCCTGATGGGTGCTTTCAGAGTCTGTGGTGGGCGGATTTGAGTTTGGGGAACAGCCACATGCCATTGGGGTTCCTGTCCTGGGACCAGGGCAGGTCTTCAGCATGTTTCTCTGGCACCTTTTCCAGGAACAAAAACCGCCACATGTCTGAGGACTTCCTGGGTACAGTCTGAGGTCCAAAAGATGTGGTGATAAAGTGACAAGAGGAATTTTCTCATGTGACTCAGAGAGGGAGTGTACGAGGTGCTATAGCAAGCGACATCTCTGGGATGGGCCCACCGCCCCGCAGAGGAGCTGCCGTAAGCCCCAGGTGGGTCTGTGTGGTTCTGTGTCTGTTTCCCTCTCTTTCTTTCTCACACAAACATGCACACCCTCACACATCCCTGTGAAGTGACATGTTTTTTTTTAGTTACCAGAAGACTCACTTTCTATCCTGCTCTGTAGTGGCTTTGCTGTGTGACCATGGAGAAGCCGTTTTATCTCCCTGAGCCTCTGATTCCCCACTCAAAAAGTCAGAGACCCATCGGGGTGGTGATGGCAGTCCATCCACATGTGAAATCATGTGAAGCCGAGGCCGCCTAGACTCCCACCTCTATGAGGTCACACGGCTTAGAGGAGAGAAAGGACATGATTTGGGAGTCACGTGGAGCTGGGCTCAGAACCTAGGTCTGCCGCTTACTGCACTGTGACATTGGGCAGCTTGCTCCGCTTCCCTAAGCCTCGGTTTGCTCATCCGTAAAATGTGGGAGTTCTCAGAGGTGTCTTCTGAGAATTAAATGAGCTATTGCTTACATGGTGCTTAGAATAGAACCTGACTTGAAGTAAGGCTCAATAAACATTAACTATCATTATTATTGTTATTAATGTTCTACTCTAAAGAGGCTGGATCAGTCCTTGAGCAAACAGCAGATGCCTTCATATCTATTTCCTCTTCTTCCTCCTGCTCCTTGGTCGGTGGCCCAGAGAAGTGGTTCTGGGGCCCTGGCCGTCGCTTTCTCTCCGAGGCTGGCGTTGGGGCCCTAGCAGTGCACCGCGAGGGCAGGGACTGGTACTGTCCCCCTCTGTATTCCCGGCGCCCAGACGCAGTAGGCACTCAACAAACATTTCCTGAATGAATAAATGAATCCTGGCTTCTAAGAACTCTCTCTGATGCTTCTCTACCAAATTATCTAAACCTTAAGGGGAAACAAAAACAATTTGTACATTCATTTGGCAGTGAGTTCAAGAATCTCAACCCAGACACGTTGCTCTGGGGGCTCTGGGACATGAGTGGCTCTGAGACTCTCTGGAGCTGGTGGATCTGCCCTCCTGCCCCATTCCTGGTCCTCTGCCTGCCCAGGTTGAAGTGCCCGGATCTTCATAGCAGCCTCACCCTGCCTATCTGCAAACCCACTCCAGCTCCGGGGTTGGGGTGACCTGAGGGCATCAACTCTCCAAGTGTGGGGTGAGGGACCGCTGATGGCTCTCCTCTCCTCTGCCCACCTCTGTTATGGCTCTGCATGGGACCCATGAGCTCACTCTGGTGGGCCCAGCCTAGGGCCACTTCCCACAGTGCTCTCAGCACACCTTCATCAAAGTTGCTTTGAGGGGCTGGAAAAGCCTGCAGGCCTGGGGCCCCACTGGAGACCCAATGAATCAGAAATGCTGAGCAGGGAGCTAGGACTCTGGAATCTAACAGGCACTATAGAGGTGCTTTACTCACTGAAGCTCTGGAGCCTTGCCTCTGAAAGCTGCAGCAGAGACTCTGGAGCTACAGTTACGGTATCAAAAGGCCCAACAGAAACCTCGCCTTTACCCTTGATTTGGGTGTTCAGGCAGCTGTGTAATAAAAGCTGCCTGTCTGCTAGGCAGAAACATTCCAAGTCTGAGGCCCCCTGAAGGAACTCGGCACAAGGAGTCCTTCCGAGTAGGCGGGTCAGCGCTCCTGAGCCCGCAGGACTTCATTTCTGGATGGCGGTTCATGAATGCACCGCTTCATTTCTTTTGGTCCCTTCAGGGGGTGACCCAGGCCATCCTGCAGTGTGACCCCTTAGTATGACTCTCTGGTCCTCAAAACAATATATCTGAAGTAAGCTCTGGGCCCTCCTTTCTATAGCTAGTCAGACACCCAGCACAAAGTAGGTCTCAGTCGATATCCGATTGCATAACTGGTAACTTTTAATGTGCTGTTTATTGACCAGGCCCTGTGCTATACTTAATACCCTTTGTCTCATTTAATCTTCACCTCAGCTCTAACAAATTAGCCACTATAGTATGACCTTCCTTTCTCACAAGAGGAAACTATGTGACTCAAAGAGGTTAAGTCCCTTATCCACAGGCAGCCATTGGTAAAGTCAGGATCCCACTCCACCTGCATCTGATTTCAGGGACCGAACTCATACCACCTCAGTGCCTCTGAGGAGCAACAGTGCTACTGAGAGCCTCAGGCAGACCGCGCTGACCCGGAGAGACCTTACTGACTTCTCCTATCCATCTGTCTGTCTGCCATCATCCTTCCCATCCATCACTCACCCATTCTTCATCTACCCATCATCCAACCACTATCCATCCATCATGCACCCATCTGTCTGTATCCATCCATCCATCCATCATCCATCCGTCTACCCATCCATCCATCCATCCATCCATCCATCCACCCACCCACCCATCCAACCACGACTGAACCTTCTCCCGTCCATCCATTCTCTAGCCAGCCAGCAATGGCCTATTCATCTCGATCTCTCATTTCCTCCCTCTAAGCCAGATCCCAATCTGGGACCAAAGTTCTACCTGTTCTTACTCATTATTTGGTGTCACTGATATCTATATGTCACCAAGACAAAAATAAAATGATATTCAAAACAACTACACACACACACACGCACACACACAAAATTCAGGCCTTCAGTGTCATTCAGTCATTCAGTTCACTATTCCCTCAAAGGAGGAATCCTAGCCTGAAGCCACGGGCTCTCCCCAGGGGAACAGAAGCAGGATCAAGACAGACAAGGAAGACGAGGAATTAAGAAAGCAAGGGCTGAGAAAAGACCTTCTCAGGGAATCACAGACCACCGGACGAGGGCTGCTAAAGCCCACCCCTCCTGCAGATCGCTGAGATACGGAGGCTGAGGGTCCAGAGAGTAGAAAGCCTCAGGTGTCATGAGTTACTCTCTACCTTGTATCTTAATCAGGTTTTCGTTATTTCCCTTGTTGCAAAGATAAATGTGGTAGGGCCTGTGTTCATTCCATAGCACCTATCAATGTGCCTAGTATATAATAGATGCTTGGCATATGTTTATTAGATGGATACATCGGTGGGAGATAGATGGAGAGTTCAGTGGTTGGAGGGGAGGGCAGCTGGAAAGGTGAATGAGTGGATGATTAGCTGGATATGTGAATGAACTGGTGGATGGTCAGAGGTATGATAGGGTGAAAGAGCATATGAATATGAAAAAGATGAGAGGATGGAGAGGAGTCTATTTCCTTCACCAATCCCCTCACAAATGCAAATACTATTATACCACTAAGATGGTTATTATCAAAAAACAAAAAAATCACAAGTGTTGGCAAAGGTGTGGAGAAATGAGAATTCTTGTGTATTGTTCATGGAAACGTAAAATGGTGCAGTCACTATGGAAAAGAGCATAGAGGTTCCTCAAAAATTAAAAATAGAACTGCCATATGACCCAGCAGTCCCACATCTCACCCCGAAGACCGGAGGGCAGATGTCTCAGAGATTTTAGCGCCCATGTTCACAGCAACATTATTCACAGTAGCTAAAAACAACCCAGGTGTTCACTGACAAATGATTGGATAAACAAAACCTGGTAGATACATATAATGGAATATTATTTAGTCTTTAAAAAGAAGGAAATTCTGACTCATGCTGCAAATTGGATGAACCTTGAGAACATTATGCTAAGTGAAATAAGCCAGTCACCAAAAGAAAAATACTGTATAATTCCACTCATATGAGGTCCCTAGAGTGGTCATATTCATAGAAACAGGAAGTAGGATGGCGGTTGCCCAGGGCTGAAGGGAGGGGCGGTGAGTAGTTACTGGTTAATGGGGACAGAGCTCCATTCGTGCAAGACAAGAGCTCTGGAGATGAGTGATGGTGACGTTTGCACAATAATGTGAATGTACTTAAGGTCACTAAACTCCACACTTAAATGATTAAGATGGCAAATTTTATATTATGTGTATTTTACCACCATTAAATAATAATAATAATAAATAGCAAATTTTATGAGCCCTGCCTTCAAAAACCTATCCTGAATCTGTCCACTCCTGTCTGTCTCTGTTGCCACCACCCTAGTCCAAGCCACCATCATCTCTTATCGGGATCATTCCTATGATTTCCTACAGGTGCTTTCTCCCTGTTCCAATTATTGCCTCCTCTCAGTATTGTTGCCTCCAAACAGCAGCCAGAGCAATCTTTTTAAAAGCTTATTCAATGGAACGACTAGGTACTATGAGAAGATACCAGAAATTTCCAGAGACAAAACTAAACAAACATAAAAAATAAACAAAAACAAAAAATAGGTTACATTAAAAAAAAAAGAGGGTATGGAAAGGTTCAGGCTTCATAAGAAAAACTGTAACCAGAAGACAGTAGAGAAATGCTGTTAACTTTCTAAGGGAAATTATACACAGCCAAAGTCCTGACAGCTGAGGGAGAGCATGGAGTTAAGGCGTGAGGTAAAACAAACAACAGGGACCAAACCTTTCCTCCCACACACCCTTTCTTAGGACACTATAATAATAAGATTGATAAATCCTTACATAACATTCACTATTTGCCAGCCAATGGCAAATTAACATTTCACATGCAGTAACTCATTGGTCCTTACAGCAGTCCTGTGAAGTGGGTGTCGCTATGAAGAAGGTGGGGCACAGAGAGGCAAAGCGTCTTGGCCATGGTCAACCCCAATGATAACGGGGAGACAGGGTGTGAATCCCCGCAGCCTGGTTCCCAAGTGAGGGCTCTGTCTCCTCGCTGCACTGCCCCACAGAAGCACGGGAACAAGAAAGCACAGGTAATCAAGGTACCCCGGGTGGCTCAGCTGTGAGTAATATTCACGTGGTCATAATAATGAAAAATTCAGATACTGATACAACAAAAGTTTCACTTACATGTGGTATCTAAAAAACAAACAAATTCATAGACAAAAAGATCGGATATGTGGTTGCCAGAGGTAGGATGGCGGGGGATTGGGAGAAGGGTGTCAAAAGGTACAAACTTCCAGTTATAAGAAAATAAGTCCTGGGGAGGTAAGGTACAGCATGGCAGCTATAGCTAGCCGTATGATGTATTCAAAAGCTGCTAAGAGAGTTCTCATCATAAGGAAAAAGAATTCTTTTTAACATATGAGGTGTTGAATGTTAACTAAACTTACTGTGGTAATTATTTCACAGTATCTACATAGGCCAGGTCATTATGCTGTATACTTTAAACTTACACAGTGTTGTTGTATGTCAATTATATCAATAAAATGGAAAAATGTTACCGTATAATTATTTTGGTACGTGTGGGGAACTGTGAGCGTGTGCATCTGTATGTGTTGCGAATGACCACAGAGTCTCATCTCTCACAGTACAAGTGAATGGATGCTGTCTCAGATGGAGAGATCACGCTGGATTCCTCCTCACCTGGCGTGTAGAAGGTACTCCCTGTTTGTGAATGAATAAATGAAGAATGCTCTAAGCTATCTCGGTTTCAAATCTTCATCTATCCATTTACTTAGCACTGTAGTAGAAAGACTAGAAAATTAGCTTTTATCTATCTCTGATATGCTATGTGCCGGGAAGAAATGTCTATGATAAGTTTAAGGAAAAAGTAGCAAGTTGCAGAACAGCATAATGCAAGTCCATGTTTGAATGAGTAGAATATGCCCATGTGTATGTGGTATGAACAAATGTACAGGATCATACACATAGGATCACATGTCTACATGGACTAGCTAGACTGAGGTGCTCTCACTGGGGAGTGAGACTGGGACGAAGGAAAGATTTTACTTGATACGTTGTTGTAGTTTTTAATTTCGTACAAGGAGTATTTGCTATTTTAATAAGTAAAATTTAAAGTTTTTCAGTGTGTTTAGATTTTCACTGAGCACACTCACACACACACACACAAACACAAGGTTATGTGGATCATTTCCATGCTCAAAACCCTCCAGAAGCTTCCCATGGTCTGTGGGATAAAACCCAAACTCCTGCAATGGCCTGCGGGCCCAGGGTGGTCTGCCCGCCCCACACCCCCCCCCCCCCCAGGCCGCGACCCCTTTACACCTGCTCTTCTCTCTACCTCCCTCCCTTCTCTTCGCTCGGATGGCATCTCCTCAGAGGCCTGCCCTGCCCAGGCACGCTAAGGAGCCCCCATGTAGATGCTCTGCACCCCACCAGTCTGCCTTTTATAGGACTCATTACCGCACGCCCACTTCTTCTGCGGTTTGCTCTCTCCAGGAGAGCGGTGGACCCCCAGTGCCTAGAGCAGTGCCTGGCATGTGGCATGTCAGTCTGAAGCTACTTGGCGGATGAAAAAAGGAGGGGCTGAGTGGACAGGTGTTGGCAGGATGGGTGGGTGGCTGGGCGGCTGGATGGCCGGGAAACTGAATGCATGCGGGGCTGGCAGGCTGGTTAACGGTCGTTCCACTGAAGATGACCCAGTGATCTGTGACAGGGCCGCTGTGCCTCTCCCAGTCCCTCAGCTGTTTCTTCTCCCAGCAAAGCACCCCATGACCGGGGTCCCTTCCGGGCCTGTGCTCAGTGCCTCAGACCTTGCCCGCATCACCTCATGTCACCGTCCCAGCTCTGTGCGGTAAGGTCTTTCACGCTCTCCGTTTTACAGATGAAGAAACAGAGGCTCATAGAGGTCAAGCCACTTGCTCCAAGGTCACACACTGGTGAGTGACGGGGCCAGGACCGGAGCCAGAGGACACGCGGGAACTGGCGGAAGCAGGTGGGGGTGTCTCTATTCTTGAGTCTGCAGACGGTGCCTTCCTACAGGCATTAGGGAGGGACAGACAGATGCCCAGACCAGCAGTGCGGGGGGCAGCGCGGGGGTCGGGCCGCGGGAGGAGTCCCTGGGGGCGCAGGAGCGCGGGCTGAGCAGGGGGCACGGGCACCCCGCGGGAGTCGTGCCCGGGGCCCGCCCCAGGGACAAGGTCCCCGCCGGGGAAGCTCAGGCCTTCTTGGAGGTGCTCATTTCCCCAGCCCCAGGCCCGGCTGTTTCTGGATGTGCGGACGGCGCCCTCTATGCACAGGAGGGAGAACTTAGGCCTCAGTAGACCCCGAGGAAATGGTCCCAAGGCCAGTGAAACCGGGGAGAGGAAAGGCTCCCTGCGGTCGGCAGCGCCCCGGGCCCGGGGAGCTCGCGCGGCCTGAGCCGTCCTGCTGCCTGGGGCCACCAGGGGGCGCGCGTCCCCAGCCTCGGAGAGGCCGGCTCAGGCCCCGAGCCGCGCGGCGCACAGGGGGACCTGCCCCGCTCCTGCGGGTGGCGCTGGGGGTAGGGCTGGATGAGGGAGACTTTCTCTGTAAGCAGTGTGGCTTTTCCACTGGGAGGATGCATTCCTTGTAGAATCATAAATAAGCATAAAAGGATGAAAAAGATATTTTAAAGCCTTTCTAGCCCTGGGGTTCTGAAGGAAGCCTGTGTGTTCCCAGACGTGACCTTGTGTCCACCAGCTACTCCCAAGACATGGCCTCCCGCATAACCTTTATAATCGTTGCCAGCGTGAGTTCCAGGCGACCAGGTGCGGCATCCCGTGGCAGAGCCCCCAGGGAGGACCTGCCCGCCCAGCCTGAGCAATGGAGCTACAGGTGTGGCCGGCCCCCCGCCGTGGCCTTCGGGTGTGGGACCTTCCTCAGCTGCGGCACAGTGCACTCGTCCCTCCGGGCTGCAGATGCCCCGGTGTCTGGCCGGCCCGGGTCTCTGAGCCCCGGGAGAGTCCCCCACGAAGACCCACTAACTAGGCCACTTGGTCTTTGGCCAGGGGACGCCGGGACCCCTCAGGTGCCCTCTCACGGCGCCCTGCCCAGGCCCCAGACACTGACCGCCCAGCCCCTCCCCTGAATTTGCTCAGGGGTCCAGGGCGGGCCTTGAGGTAGGCGGTTAGACGGGACGGAAGGGTCCCCCGGCCCAGACCCCGCCCTCATCCTCACCTGCACCCCCAGCAAGGCCCTCAGAGCCCTGCCCTTAGCCCAGCAGCTCTCAGGCCCCGGAGTGCCGGACGGGGCTCTGGCAGTGTGTGCACGCGTGTTTGCCATGACTGGTGGTCCTGCCGGCATCTAGTCTGTAGAAACCAATATCCCACAACGGACAGAACAGGCCTCATAACATAGACTTATCTGGCCCCACATGTCAGCACAGAAATGCTGCCAGCCACACACAGCAGGGAATGCACGGTGAGGAGTCCGAGGTAAAGGGGGCGACGAGGACAGAGAGGAAAACGGGGCAGCTGGGGGAAGGACAGGAGAAACCATAGGACCTGGAGCAGACAGACCGAGATGCCACTGACCAGCTGCCCAACCTTGTACAAGTCACTTAGCTTCCTAAGCCTCAGTTTCTTCATCTGTAAAAAGGCCATCGGGATTGGACAAGAAGACGGGTATGGGCCCCACCAACCCCGGGCTCTGGCCCATCAGAGATGCTCAGTAGCTTCAGGCTGGGCGTGCGGTGGGGGGCAGGAGGGGGCGCCAGGGCATGGCGAGTCCACATCCCCCAGGAGCGAGCCCGATCCAGTGCTCAGGACCCCAAAGGAGCCCCGACAGACAAGTCTTTGTTCTCTCTGCAGGTCCCGGAGTCACTCAGTGCCAGGCCAGCCTGGGGAGGCTGCGTACTCACCGCTGTGGCTTTCTCCATCACTGCTAAGGTAGGGGTAATATTCATGTGTCTGGCGTTGGTACGGATCTGTGTCGTAGGGAAGCAGGTCTTCCGACGGCTGCCGAGAGAGGAGGTTGTCAGGTCTCGGGGTGCGGTGGGGAGGCTCCGGCCAGGCCCGCAGCCCCCGGTAGGTTGGGTCAGCCTCCCCCCTGCAGCCAGCCCTCCCTGTGCTTGGGACTGGGAAGAGGACACGGGGTCTGGGAACAGAGACCAGGAGAGCCGGAGCCTTGGGTCCTGCCGAAAGGGCGTGACAGGGACCCCAGAGGTCAGAGGTCAGAAGAGGACCAGGGCTGAGGGGAGAGCATGGCCTCTCTCCACCGCCCCTCCCACTCGGGGCTGCCTCGCACTCACACCTGCACCCCAAATCCCAGCCCCACACGCTCGCCCTCCCACACTCACACCGACATACCTACAGCCCCAAATGTGCACCTACTCCCCCCACACTAACACCCACACGGGGGCTCACGCCCACACGCCCACTCACATGCGCTCTGCGGGGCATTCACACGCACTGTGGTCCCCTCACCCTGCAGGCCCTGCAGAGTTAACACACGACTCCACACACTGGCCTTCAAGCGCCTAAACACCCCCCTACCCACGCCTCCCGCGGTCACTCACCCGCACTTGCACAAGCGTCCCCACAGCACACATTCGTGTCCTCCCACCTCAGTCCCCGTGGCCCTCACCCCAAAGCCCACTCTCTCACAGCCCGCACACAGGCCCCAGGCGGGCTCAGGGCCCCACTGTGACCAAGGCTGGCCACCCTGCGGGACTCCCAGCGTCTGCCCAGGCAGGCTTTGAGGGCATGAACAGCAGAGCCTCGGTCCCCTCGCGCTCCCTCCCCTCTCTCCTCCCCTCCCCCCCATTTCCTCCCTGCACCCCTCGCTGGCATGGGCACAGTCTTCCCGACAATCCTCAGGGTCCCCCCGCCCCCCCCGCCGCCCCCCCGCAGTGTGTGCCCAAGAATCACACCACAGTCTCTCTGGCCCTCAGGGCTTGGGTCGGGGACCAGGGCACCTTGGGAGCCCATCTTCCTGGGAGTACTCTGAGAGCCCCTGGGGTCTGGTGTGGGAGCCCAAGGAGATGTGCCCCCTGCCCAGGTCTGTCTGGAGTTCAAGGACTGAGAAGTCAGTGGTCAGAGAGTATGGCCAGTCTCCTGGGCCTGTGGCTTTCTTCAAACAGAGTGGCCTCTTCCGGGATCACTTCGTCCCCCCTGGCCTGCCCACCTTCTTGGTCCCAGGTTGGTAAAGGGCAGGACAGGGCTAGACCCGGGGGCTGGCTGGCTGGTGCTGCGTGTGTCCGGCGCAGGAGCCCAGCAGCAGGATGTCAGCCTGAGGCCTGCCTGGGGGTGGGCGCAGGAGGGGGCCGCCTCTAGCCTGGGAGAGCTGTCAGGTGGGCAGGCCCTGCCCGGGCCCTTCCCGGCTCCCCGGGGCCCCCACCACTGCCGAGGAGAGATGGGGCGGGAAAGGGACAGGGGTCCTGCAGAGGGGCCCAGGCCTGACACCTGCCTGATGCCAAGACTGCCACCGGAGCAGAGCAGCGGGACCTGCCCGGCCGGCGGCCCCTCCCTCCCTCCCCTGGGACGCCTGCCTCTACGCCTCCGCCTTGGTCCGCGTCCCAGCCCCTGCCCCTGCCCTGACTCCAGTCCCACACTGGACCAGCTCCCACCACACTGTCAGTCTCAGCCCCAGATGCCCCCAACCCCAGCGGGTACTTGCCTCTGCCTGCCCGCCAGCCTGCTCCCCAAGCCTAACTGCAGCTCCAGCCCATGCTCCCCGCTGCTGCCCTCAGCCCTGGCCCCTGCCCCTCCCCGCCTCTTGGGGACCTGCGAGCCCAAGGCCCGCACCCTCCAGTCAACAACCATGACCTGTGGGCCAGGCCCCAGACTGGGCGCTGAGGACCCAGACTTCAAGCAGCCTCAGTCTCCAGGAGCATGCAGACCATGGGCCAAGCCCTCTGCCCACGGTCCTGCCCTCAAACCTTTATGGGCCTGGGCCTGAGAGCCGGCTTCCCCCAGAGCAGGTCTTCCCAGCTTCTCCTCCACCGCCTCCTTGCTGCCACCCTCACCATCCTCGGCCCAGCACCCTGCCCTAGACCTCTAGCCTGCCACCCAAGCCCCGACTATAAATAACCGTTCAGGCCCCACGGATCACAGCCCCACCATGGGCCCAGCCTCGGCCCGCCAGGGCATGCTCCGAGGAAGCCAGTGGCCCGCACGCCGGGTCTCAGGCCAGGAGCTCCAGGGAGGAAACACCAACTTCCCACTGATAGTAAGCTGGGTGGGCAGCCGGTGGGCTGGCGGGCTGGTGGGCAGGCGGGAGGGCATAGGAGGGCCGCGGGCTGGATAGTGGAGGAGTCCCAGTACTCACAGGGGGGACGAGGGGAAACCCTTCCATTTTGCACGCCTGTAACATCCAGCCGAGCTCCCAGTCGGTCAGGTCCCCTGTCTCGGTGGGGGCCAGTGCGGAACCCCTCGGGATGGGGCGCCCCGTCAGGGGCTAGACGGACTTGGGCCGGGCGCAGGGCTCAGGCCTGCCCCCTGAGCCAGAGGAGCCCTGGGTGAGCCCCCTCCCTTGACATCGCAGGGCCAGCGCAAGTTCCTGATTTTATCGAAGGGCCTGCCACTGGGAGATAGTCCCCTTGGGGTGACATCACCGCCCCAGCCCGTTTGCATAAATCTCTTGCGCTACAGGAAGTCTCTGGCTGGCTGGGGCAGGTGGTGCTCCAGGGGCTGGCCTGGGAGGCAGTGGGGGCCAGGCCCCTGCCCAGAGGAAGCTGGGACTGTGAGGGGCAGCTCTGGGGGCTGGGGTGGGGCGGAAGAGTGGGAGGGAGGAAGGCTAGCTCTACCACTGGGGGCTTTGCTGCCCCCTTCATCCCTGCTGAAGCCCTCTAACCCCTGACCTCACAAATGCCTACTGCTTCCGAGACCCCCATGTGGCCAACAGCCACCTCACTGGGGTCGGAGCTGGCAGGGGTGGCCTTTTGGGGCTCCAGTTTCCGGGGTTGGCCTGGCTGGTCCAGCACACTGCCAGGCCTGGCTCTTCCTGGGCGCTGGCCCCCCACTTCCTAGGTTCAACCCGGCCTGGTGGGGCTGGGGGCTGGGGCAGGGTCCTCACCACAGTGCCACTGTCCCCTCCCCCACAGTTCCTCCCACCAGAGGAGGGTCTGGGGCTCTTACACCCTCCCCTCCCAGGACCCTGGCTACCACTGCTTCTTCCAAACCCCTAGGGCTTCTATTCCCAGCCCAGATTTCTCAGTTTCCCCACTCCTTACCAACACCTGAATATCAATCCAGTCTTCCTAGTTTACAAATCGTTCTTATCTATCCATCCATTTATCTGTTTTCCCATTCATTTGTTTGTCTATTTGTCCACTTATCAATCCACCCACCAAGCTAGCCTTACATTCATTCATTCACCTATCAGTTTATCCAACTGTCCACTCATTCATCCATTTATCTGTTAGCCCATTCATCCATCCACCCATCAGTTTATCTACTTGTCCATCTAGATGTTCATAGATCAGCCCACTTATGTTATTAATCCACTAGTCTACATTTCCATCTGTTTTTCCACTGTATGTCCAGCTATCAGTGTGTTTGTCCATTGGTCCATCCATCTACCTACTCAACCATCCACCACCTATTTATCCATCTACCCACCCATCCATCCATTTATGCATCCAGCAATATTAATTGAGTTCTAGGCTGAGCGCTGGGAAAATAAAAATGTATCAGACAGGACCCTGCCTTCAGAGAGCTCCTGATCTAGTCTGGAGGGCAAGAGGGATGAATAGAGAAATTTTTTCATCCGTTGATTCCTGGTGACTCTGCCCTGCTGGAGAATGTCCTGAGCATTTGCTTTCCTCCCCCCTCAGTCTAGCCCTTTGCTTTATATCCCCTTCCCACTAGGGCTAGCCGCCTCCTTCCTGTCAGTGGAACCCCAGGCCCCAGGGCGTTTCTTCTCTAGCAGTAAAGGCCAGGGAGGGGTTCCCCGCGCTGGAGTCACCATTAGGTCTGTCTCACTTCTGTCCTCACTTGTTTCTTGCATGTGCCATCGGGGCTCTCCAGGCCCAGGTCACGCCTCCTCAGGACTCCCTCAGAACCTGACACCCCTGCTCCCCGTCTCTCCATCAAGAAGCGCAAGCCCCAGGGCACTGGCAGTAAGTATGGGGCGTCTGCCCCAGGAGAGCCAGGTCCTCCTCGATGCGTTCGTGCACTCATCCGTCATACACGCACGCATTCATGTTGTCTCGGTTTGGTCTGTTCACATGCTCACTTACCTACAGATTCAGTCATTTAATCATTAACTTTTCATTGAGGGTCTTTCGTGTGCTGGGCCTGGTAAGTGGACACAAACATGAAAGAGGCACATGCTGGGCCTCCAGGAGCCCACAGGCCTTTAGGGAGGACAGATGTGTGAACAGAGAGTACAGTTCTTTGGGGAGGATGCGGGCACAGAGAGAGGGCCAGGTGCTCTGGGCAGCGATCGATCTGGTCAGGTCACAGGTGGGAAGGCGTGCAAGGGAAGGGCATGTCCGAGTGAGGAAACAGCCTGAGTAAAAGACAAGGAGGCGGGAAAGAACAAGGAACAATGTGCCGCAATCCTTGTGGCAAGAAGCAAGACAGGACAGGAAATTAAAAAGCTTTGAGGGTCAAGCCAAGGATGCTGGGTTGCATCCAGGGCCGAGTGTGGAGCCCTTGCTGGCTGTGAGCAGGGAGTGCCATGCTCTTCCCCAGGTTGGCTATGTGCTCTTGGGGCCTGACTCCCAAGGGACAAGGGAGAAGAAAGGGATTCCATTGTCCCAACCATGGGGCCTGGATGAGGAAGCACAGAAAAGACCAGGACTCCAAATCTCTGGAAATGGACAGAGTTACTCTCACCCTCTGTGCAACAGCAGCGGCCATGTCCACTCACACACCAAGTCCACCCCACCTTCTCCACTTCCCCTCCTCCCAAAGTGTACCAGGGCCTCTTTGAGAGACCTTACAGCCCGAGGGACTCACTGTCATTCAAAGCCTTCTGAACAGTAGGACCCAGATTCTAAGCAATTCTGAGCAGAGCAGGAAGGCCCCGATGAACCCCAGGTCTAAAAGCTCCTTAGAAAGGGGGAGATTGCTCTCTGAGTCCCTGGCATTGTGCGAGTGCTTCACCCTGTATGATCTCATGTAACCAAAACAGCCATCTGTTAAACTGAGGGCCAAGAGGCCAGTGATTTGCCAAGGGTCACACAACTTGTGAGTGGATTGCTGGGGCGTGAAACCTGCCTTCTGGGCCTCACGGAGGAGCTGGGTCCTAGTGGAGAGGGGAGGATGCAGAAGAAGGAAGACGAAGAAGCCACCATGGAGAGGGCAGGAAGGACAAGGAGGGGGAAAGTCAGTGAGGATCAGAGAGGAAGAGAAAAAGAAAAAAAATAGGAGAAAGAGTCAAAGAAGGGAGTAGACAGAAGTGAGGCAAGAAAGAGAGACCAGGACGAGGGTACGGAAGAGGGGGACAAAGGGGAGGGCTGCCTTCCTCTGCGGCAGAGGACATGGGGACCAGAGAGGTCCCCGCCTTGCTGGAGGCCACTGGGTGCAGCATGCCTGGGCTCAGGCTCTCATTCTCCTGGGCAAGAAATTGGCTTGAAAACAAAATTCTTGGGGTCTCCAGGGAATGAGAGGCAAAAAAAAAAAATTTTTTTTGGATAGGTAATATATGCACGTGATACAAAACTCAAAGGTACAGAAGGAAAACAGCTGCTCAGACCCCCTTCCATAGACTACCCAACCCCGTTTCTTACATATTTTTCTAGAGACAGTCCAAGCAGACACAAGCATAGAGGCAGATCTATTCTTTAATTTTACACAGAAGGTAGCATATGAAACACATTGCATTTCCCTTTTTTTATTTGGAATGGTTTTTAATTTAAAAATAACTCCACAGAAGTTTATTATAGAAAAGTTTAAAACACAGATGAGGAAAAAAATAAATTTTATTACCACCACAGTATCTCCCCTTGGATGTTACTTTTTTCCCCTAGATCCCTCCCATGCCCATGCATATAGAACAGTCTTGTTCTTTTTAATGACTGTGCAGTCAGTATTCCACTATTTAGAGGGACTGTGATATTTTTAAATCATGAGACCTCATTCATATAAAAGTACATAAAACATTTATGTAGAGTTTAGAGAATGAATAACTGCAAAGCCAGCACTTACATAGCCGCCATCCAGATGGAGAAATAAGCCATGTCTCGCATGCACAGCCTTGGCCAGAGGCCCCTTCCAGGCCCCTCCCTCTGTCTAGAAGTGACGCTCTACTAACTTTTTCAGTAATTCTTTCCTTGCTTTTCTTTATAGCTTTACCATTTATGTAAACATCCCTAACAATATAGTTTCGTTTCTGTCTTAACAGATTTTAATCTTTCTGTATAGAGAAAGCATATAAATACTTGGGATTCTGCTTTTTTCCCCCCCCACCATGTTGTTCTGTGTAGCCATGGTCCATTTTCATTGCTGTGTAATATTCCATTGCAAAGACCATTTATCTGACCATTCTCTTATTGATGAACATTCAGGTCGGTTCCAGTCTTTTGCTATTACAAAAAAAAAAACACTATCATCAATAAAAGTTGCTAGTTTACATATATACAAATGTGTGTCTAGGATAAATTCCCAAAAGTTGAAATGCTGGGTCAAAAGGCAGTGTTCTTTATTTTCTGGGTTGTTTCTGCAGGGAAGCGAGAGGGGAGCCGATCGGATGTAAGTGTTCCCTGGGCCGACGGACCGCGGCGCCGGCTCAGAGTGCGGTGCCCGGGCTGTGCCTCCACTTGTCTCCAGAACTATGCCCTTCAACAGCATAAAAAAAAAACATATTTTTCTGCCTTAAATAAAAACAATATCGGAGAAAGGCCTACGCCTGTGGAAGTAAATATTTGAAGGGAAACTGAAATACTATAAATTCTCCTTTTTCTATATTTAACTTTTCAGGCTCATCTTGATGATTAACAGCTTGATATTGAAAAGAAAATCACCTCAACCAAACACAGGCTGAATCCAAAGCCTTTGCACGCTTCTCTGTAGACTCTAATAAATATCTGCAATGATCTCAAACAGAAATAAAAGGCCCTTAAATTATAAGCAATACTGAGAATGACACAACTCTGAATCTTAACTCATTAGAAAAGAGACCGGCTACTTTATTTAGGTTTTATAACATAGGTGCACAGGAATTTTTAATTCACCCCTTTTGATGTCAAAGGAGATTAATTTCTTTATTGAGATACATTGACATAATTTTGTATCAGTTTTAGGTGCACTGCATTTAAAATTTTGAGGTAGATGATAGATGAGATAGATAATAGAGAGAGAGGTGATATATGTGGCTAGATAGATAAATGCTGGATGGATAGATGGATAGATGGATGATATCTAGATAGATGATTGATAGATACAGATACATGATAGACGGATGGATGGATGGATAGATGATAGGTAGAAAATAGATACGGAGATATTTTCACATCGCCCTTTTTAAAGTTGTACCAATTTACTGTCCTGCCAGCAGCACATGACAGGGGTGTTTCCTCACCTCATTGGACAAGTGGGCAGGCCTGTAGGGCTGGGCCTTGTCGAGTGACAGGCCTGGGTGGTGGAGGGCCAGGCAGCCCTTTGCCCCCACTGGGCTTGGCCGCCGAGGGGGGTAGGCTGGGTGCTATTGCAATCACAGCGTAGGCAGGCAACAGGAAACATGGGTGCTGTGTCCTCAAAGCAGTCCACAGAGGGTCATGTGACCCCTGAACTTGCAAACCCCTTGACCTCACCCCAGAAGAGCTCTAAAATGAGGGAAGGGTGACCCACCCACTTTCCTAGCAACTGGTGCCCATGGGGAGCGATGGGGTATGTGGGAAACTCAGGCCTCAGACTAAGAGCTGGGCAAGTTGACCAAAAACAGCTGAGGCTATGTACAGAAATGGCTGTCTTGCAACTTCCTCTCACAGTTGAGACACTGGGAGAGGCTCCCTGGGCCCCTCAGCTCCCTGAGCTCTGGTCAGAGCACTGTGCGGGCTCTTTAATACATTAGGGTGTCCAACAAATATTCACTCAGGGCCAGACGACCCACACAGGCAACTATCCCTGCCTTCACGGGGCTTGCTGCAAGCAGGGAGGACAGGGCTGACATGGCAGATGAGAGCGTTTCACCGCATGTCAGGGGTGACAAGTGAGTGCAGCTGGGTAAGGGGCTCACAGTGGGGTAGAGTTCGCAGTGTTGAGAAGGGCGGCAGGGCAGGCCTCAGCAAGCAGGGGACCTCTGAACAAACACGTCCAGGGCTGGGCCGAGCAGACGCCTGGGAGAGGAGCGTCAGGCAGGGGCTGCTGCAAGGTGAGGGGCGGAGGTGGGCGCTGCCTCAGGTAGGGCCCGGGGGGCCGTGGTGTGGCACTTGGTTCTGTCTCTGGGGCCCTGTTGCGGAGTGCATTCTCGCGAGGCCATTATCACACCCCTGACGCAGATGAGGAAGGTACAGAGCGAGCTCAGAGGCAGCCCGTGATGGCCCAGCTGGCCCGGCCGGGAGGCGGTCCAGGCGAGGCTGAAGCCCGGTCTGCCTGAGACCTCACTCGTGCCCACGGCAGCTGCTCGTGCAGGGGCAGGAGCTGGCATCTGCTGAGAATCCACTGTGTGCCCTGCCTGCATCAGCTCGTTCCATCGCATTCATCATCGGTGCCATTTTACAGCGAGGAAATGAGGGGCAGGGCGGCACGTGGGCGTGCCCAAGGACACAGCTGGTGAGCGGATGAGAGGTGAATGCAGCTCCGAAGGGCCCCGAGGCCACTGTCCCTGGCTCAAGCCTCTCCCATGGGTGTTTCCCTGCCTAAAAGTCCTCCTTAGCTTTCACTTGTCTACAGGCTGAGGCCTGTGCTGGGCCCCCGGACCCTGGGTCTGGCAGCCGTCCCACCCTCTCCCACCCCACCCCCAGCCAGGACATTCTCAGAAGCCCCCTCTCAGTCTCCCATGGCCTCTGCTCTCGGGCTGCCCCCTTGCACAGCCCGAAGCCCCCTCCCCAGCTCATCTCCATCTCTCCCCAGCCCCTGAGTCTATGCCAGCTCCTGCCCTCTGCTCCCCATCCCCAGCGGCCAGGAGGCAGAGATCTCCAGAGCAGCCCGACCTCCTCAGCAGCCACCCTCCCACGGCCTCGTCTCCTGCTGACCAGGCCTGCAGACCAGGAGCTCACCTCCCGGCCACATCACTCAGCCTCCGGCGCCCCAAGCCCACCGCCGCCCGCAGTGACTTCCGCCTGCTCACCACGGGCAGCCCCCCCCAACCTGCTTGCTCACCGAGGACACCAGTCACTTCCCCCAGCCCCCCTCCTCTGTGGAGCCCCTTCCCTGTCCTTTTCTATCTACGCGCCCCTGGATCCTTCCCATGACTGGCTGTGTGGCCTCTGGACAAGTTCCTTCCCCGCCCCAAAATTCAGACACCTGGATTCCATAGAGGGGTCAACAAGACCCACCTCCCAGCGTTGTTCAAAGGACTGAGAGTAATAGTGTGTGTAAGCATTTACCTGGCACGCAGCAGAGGTTCAGCTGGTGCCCATTTCCCTCGCTGGCCTCCGCAAGCGCTCACTGAGCCTTGTGGAGGTCAGGAGAGTGACTCTGGAGACCGTGATTTCAGTCCTGTCCCTGGCCTTCATTCACTGTGCTGCTGAGGGCAAGTCCCTTCGAGGGCCTGAGTCCTCGCTTGTGAAACGGGGGCATAACAGGTGCACACCCTGGGGCTGGAGGAGTCAGAGGAGAGAGCATGTGTGATATTTGCATGTGACAGGCATCCCTGGTGACCCCTGGACAGAGGGAGGCTCAGCCCGGCGCCTGCGGGCTCAGGGTCTCTGCAGCCTTCAGCCTGTCAGGACTCCCACCCTTTGGCCTCTCTGCGGCCTCCTCGGGAAACCTGAGAAATGCGGGGATCCGGGCAGCCGGTGGGGAGAGCCCTGAGACGGCGGTACCCCTCCTTCCTCCGCTCCCCCCCTACTTCTCTCTCACCCTGCCTGACTAAGCGACCAGCTCTTGGAAGGGGAAAGCCAGACTGAGAAGATGGGCTCAGGTCTGGAGCAGGACCCTGTGATAGGATGAGAGGGGCCCTTTGAAAAGGAAAAGGAGAAGTAATACTTTTTGAGCTCCCATCATGGGCCAAGCACACTGGATCTTTAACAAGGCTATGGGATAGGAATGACCTCCCTTTCGGAGATGAGAAAATGGAGCTCAGAGCAGATCCTTTCACTGCTCCAGGTCACAGAGAAGAAAGGGCCGAAATTAGAACCAGACCCGGGCTTAACTTACTCCAAAGCCTGCACTCCCAGCCCAAAGCTGTCCCAGTGCCTTGGGACAGGGCTCTCTGTACATCTGAGAGGGCCCTGAGGGGACCAGTGAGTGAAGGGCTGACTTCAGCTTCCAGACTGTGAGGTGCAACGCCAGTCAGAGGCCGCCTAGGAGTTCCAGGCAGTGGCGGGGGGTCCACCTAGGGTACGGAGCAGAAGGCGCGGGCCCAGAAGGAGTTAACTGCATGAGGGGCCTGGATGAATCAGAGGCTGCAGGCTGCGATGGAAATTCCCTGTGCATGGCGTGTGGTCACCCAGAAAAGGGAAATGGTGCTTTTTGGAGCAGGGGATGGCGGGGGCTGGAGCCCGGGAGCAGACTCCTGGCCGGGTGGGGCTGGCAAGGGCGTTGTGATCAGGGAGGCCTGGGCTCCAGGTCTGCTCAGGCCCTGTGTGCGACATGGAAGGTTAGGAGCTGCCAGGCTGCCAGAGCTGGTGATGTTATAGTATATCCATGGGCTCTGACAGATAGGTAGGAGTTCACCCGGCCCAGAGGAAGGAAGTGCACTCCCACTGGCTGTGGGGACTGGTAAAGCCAAGGCACAGGGGTGCGACTCAGCATGGAGAGCTCATCCCCTCTTTTTTTGTTGTGGAACTCTTTCCTGTCCAAGAGACCCCTCCCCACCCCAAGAAGCATTCATCACTCTTCTGTGTCTCCCAGCCTCAGTTTCCCTCTCAGTGCTCTCAAATTTTGTAACTCATCTGCCTTCTCCAGAAGAGCGTGGGCAGGGGCTGTGTCCTAGCTTTAGAAACAACTTGAGCCCAGCACAGGGCTGGCTGTGGGTGCTTGGCATTTGTGAAATGACAGTGTCACAGAAGCGGATTCTGAGGCTCAGAGAGGTCAGGGGAAACTCAGTCAGCCAGCTGGCTGCAGCTGAGTGGGGCTTGGCCAGGGCTCTGCCTTCGTGGGAAGGAAGAAATGGGGCAGGCAGGTCCTTCCCTTGGGCAGGGCAAGACAGGGGCAGCCTGGCCAGGGACGGCCGTCTGACCACTCTGCTGTCCCAGAGCTGCTTCCTCCTCACGGCTTCTGCTCCTGCCACAGTGCTGGGAGACTTCTGTCCTCCCGGGAAGGAGACTGAGGTAGGAGACAGAGCGAGAGGCAGTCAGATGGAGAGAGAAGGGGATTTGGTGTTAGGAACTTGCAAAGCCCAGGCCAGATGTTTCCCGGGTCTGCGGCCTGGTGCCCGTGGCTCCTTCCCTGACCCTCAGTGTCCACTTTATGTC
>JAQQAC010006904.1:764280-786153 GCA_029783875.1 Phataginus tricuspis | reverse complement strand
GGCCTGCGCCAGGCTGCTTTGGCCATCATTCAATCCTAATATGGGGTCAGGGATCACCGAGAAGCCATTGCTCTGACCTGGTGGTAGGCATCGGAGGACTCTGGGCCTGGCCTTCAGACCCTGACAGGCCTCATCCCCAAGCCTCACCCAGGTGGTTGGCCCAGACCCGCCACCCCCACGACCCCAGGGAGCCATCTGCTGTCAAGTCCGCACCTGCCACACCCTCTGCCCAGCCCAGCCCTTTCCAGCTGAGACTGAAGCCCCTGGGGTCCTGCCCAGCTAGCCCTTGAGAGGCCTAGGCCCCTCCTCAACCCACTCTGCCGGCCCCGACTCACCTCCCATTTCTGGCCCCCCAGGCTCAACCCTCGGAAGAAGATGGGAGTCCAGCGAGGCCGAGGCCCCGTGCCTGAGGAGGCCCATGCTCCTCCAGCCCCGGAGACAGCAAGGAAAAGAGAAGAGAGCAGAGCATTTCATGGCTATAATAAATCAAAGGGGGAAGTCAGAGCAGGAGAAATAAGAAACTTCCCTACCCTGGGCACAGGGACCTGGCAGGCAGCAGCCCCGGCGCCCCCTCGGCCTTCCCTCCCCCCTCCCGCCCCCTCGCCAGGGCCCAGATCCGGTGCCCTCTCCTCAGGCCTAGGTACCCCACCAACCCGAGACCCCCTGGGCATCCAATAAGCTTCTCACTGTGCACCCTGAAGCTAGGTACTCTCATCTCAGGTCCTCAGTTTCCTCCTAATGGGCACAGAAATCTGCAGGTCGTGTGCTGGTCCAGAGACCTCAATGGCCAGGCCGCCCAGCAGAGAGGCTGGAGCGCCCCTCTGGGCAAGGGCCCTCAGGGGGTGAAGGGCGGGACGAAGCATCCTGGGGATCCCTGGTGGGATGGCTGGGCTGGACTGGGCTCGTGTCCATGGGAGGAGACAGGAGGTCCGAGGCAACAAGCAGGAGCATGCAGCTGAGGGGGGAGCCCCAGACTGGGAGAACCTCAACTCCGGCCCTGCATCTCCCACACCAGCTGCAGGGCCACAGCACAGGCACCAGATATACGCAGCCACTGGATGCACCATGGCACGCATTCCTGGAGTGTCCACTCAGGTAGAGACAGAGAAGGAAACCTTTTCTCTCTCTTTTTAAAAGCCTACATATAAAAAGAAGGATGCAAATCTATATGAAAATTTCAGACAAAATCGGGAACTTCAGGCGCATTTTGGACAGTTTGAGAGCCACTCTGAGCCATGCCCCAACTCCTCCAGCATCTCAGCTCTTGGGTGCATAGATGGAGACTCAGGACAGCTCGGCTTGAAGCCCACTCTCCTGGGCCAGCGTGCTCACCCCCTTACTCCAGGGGTCTCTGCTGTCACACAGGCAAAGGCTCCCCAGCCTCAGCCCTCGTCTCCCCCTAGTGCCTCCTCCAGAGCTGCCAGCCCGGAGCTTGGGGCTCTAGGGAGAGCGCAGCAGGGCCAGGACCCCTCTGGGCCTCTGCGATCGCGCTGCTTCACTCACAACCTTGTCAGGCCGATGAGATAAGGAAGTGGCAGTGACTGTTGGAGTCCAGGCTGCCGAGCCAGACACATCCAACAGCGTGCAGCATGTGACCCTGGGCAAGTGATCTCACTGCACAGCATTGGTTTCCCCATTTGGAAAATGCCTACCTTGAAAATCTGCAAAGAGACAAAGAGGGCCATGGAATGGGGCCTCAGGATGACTGTGTGGCCAGCATCGCCCAGCAGCCGCCACTCCTGTCCCCTCCCAGAGCCCCCACTTCCTCCCTCCTTCCACTCTCACCTGCCTGAGTCAGGGTGAGAACCTCAGCTCTCTGCTCTTCTCTGTACCTGTAGGGCCCCTGGCCTCGCTCTGACCTGTCCTGCCCTGGGAAACTGCTGGAGCTGGGTTTCCCAGCCCTGCCCTTTCTGAGACGGAGAGAGACCTTGAGGCCCAGGCTTCTGCTCTGGCAGGAACCCCCTTCTGCTTGCTACTGTCCTCACAAGGCAACCCATTCCATCCTCAGACAGCCACAACTGTTTTTAACGACTGGTGGCACTCACTAGGCACTGTAGATACACAACGTCTTGTACACCTCACAGCTGCAGATATTCTTAGCCCCATTTCACAGATAAGGAAACCGAGGCTCAGGGGAGGAGAGACTGGGGCAAGGTCCGCTGGCTAGAGAGGAGCAGCTCTGAGATGAGAGCTCAGGCCTGTCTGCTGGCCCAGTGGAAATCCTATGCAAACCATGAGGCGAAGCAGCACTTTGTTTGAAGAAAGACTTCGAGCCTTTTGGGGTGTGACTGCTGCCCAGGCTGGTGGTCCTGGCCTATTCCCAGCTCCCCTGCTCCATCCCCATCAACAGTCTCCTGCTTCCCCTGGTCCAGGCTGTAGGATGTCAGAGTTGGAAAAATTACAGCCTTGGGGGCCCATGAGAGTAGAAAGATTATAAAATCCAGGAAGGCAAGCAGTCTCCTGAGCCAGACGCTCCCCTTGCCTCCCTGCCTCAGGCAGGCACACCTCCCGGGGGTACTAACTCCCTGGGAGACAGGCCCAAGGGTGCAGCATTCCCCGCTGGTTAGAACTGGGACCTTGGTGACAGACATTCTTCCCGGGGTTTCAGTCTCAGCTCTGCAGTTGAGGGATCACCCCCTGGTAAGTGAACTCAATCCTAAGATGGAGAGAAAAATGCCTCTCCTGGGCCTGGAGATTTCACAGAAGGGAGATTTGTTTTTAATGGCCAACAGCTCAGCCCTTCATGCATGGTCTCATTTAAGCCTCACAACAGTTCTGACAAGTAGCTACTATTATTACTCCATTTTATAGATGAGGAAACTGAGGTGAAGGAGTCCTCCCAAGTCGCACAGCCTTGCAGGGGCTTGAACCCCAAGCCTGTGTGGCTCCGAGTCAGATGCACTTACGCTGCCCCAGAGGGGGGCCTCCTACTTTTCTCCCAGGAATTGTTCTCTGCCGCCACCAGCCCGCAGGGTCAGAGGCCCTGAATGGCAACTTGAAACGTGGCTGGGTGGGACTGGAGGGGCGGGCCCTGTCCAGCTGTGCTGCGGCCCCAGACGCCTGCTGTCCTTGCTCTTGGGCTGGGTCTGCGCATGGCCTCCCGGGGACGCACGTGTTTGGGACCAGCGGCGTGAGGACTCCCCCGAGCCGTTTCCCTGCCGAATGTCTTGGGCCGTCATGCCCTGTAACCAGGAGTCTGACCGGTTCCACAGAGGGGTGCAAACCCTTCCGGGGGCCTGCGGGGTGGAGCCAGGAAACCAAGAAGCCAGGCTTGAGCTGCTCACTTATTTAGTCCCTTTCAAGGCCCTGGGAGAGGCTTCAGCATTTTGTAATCTTTTTCTTAAAGAGAGCCCCAGATTGTATAAACATCTGGTTCCACAAAACCTAAGTCTGTCCCCAGGGTGGGGACAGTGGAAAGACTTCCATCGTCCTCCCCACTTGTTGGTATTCACTGGCTCTGTGACTTTCGGTGAGGCCCCCCGCTTCCCAACTGTACGATGGTGATGAGGCCTGGAGAGTCAGGGGTGCAGCAAGGCCAACGAGCGGAGCCGAGGGCGCCCATCCTGTGCAAAGGGCCCGAATCCTCGGAGGGACCTCTGCCTCTGCGGCGCCCTGCCGGCGCTCATTCTGCCCCACAGCCCTTTTCCAGCTGAGGTTTAAACTGAATGAGCGGACTGGAGTCCCATCCTCCACTGCTCCCTGGGGTCCCTGCCCAGGATGTCCAGAGTGAGGACAGAGGGTGCGGAGGCCCGGGGAAGAGGCCGCGTCCCGCACTGTCTCACCGCAGGACCGACCTTGGCCCTTATCGGCTCGGGCAGCTTCCGCCCCCCGCCCCAGCGCCGCCGCAGGCCCGGCCCCCGCCCCCGCCTCCGGAGGGGCCAGCCCGGCGGCGCCGCCCCCGCGGCCGCCCGCCCCCAGGGAGCCCCCGAGCGGCCTCGGACGGCCGCCCAGCCGAGCAGAGAGCGGCCCGGCCCCCAGGTGAGGGGCAGGAAGTGATAAATAACTCGGGGAGCCCGGGGCCACGTCGCGGTGAGGCCCTCTCTGCCCGGCATGCCCACCCAACCTGAGCGTGGCTCCAGAAGCCCGGTGGCCTCAGCCAAATGCGCGAGGGAGGCGGGGAGGGAAGAGGGGCGCGGCCCCACGACGCGCAGCAGCAGCGGGGTCTGCACGGGGTGGAGGGCCGGCGACGTCCGCCGCGCACGCGCACACGCACACGCCCCACCGACGGGTGTCCCTGGCACAGGTGTGGGCGGGAAGGGAGAAGCAAGGGCACCTTAGAGAAAGTGAAAGGCAAGCCGCAAGTTGGAGGAGACGTCCCCCACGCACGCACAAGCCACAGCCCGCAAAGGGTAAGCGTCAAAGATGCATAAGGAACTCTTGCAAATCTACAGGCAAAAAACAAGTAATCCAACAGAAAAACAGATGAAAGACATGAACAGGCATTTTTACCGAAGAGGAAGCACATTTGCTCAATGACCATCTAAGGGATGCTCAGGCTCGTAGGTGATGAGGGAAATGCAGATGAAGACCCCAGATGAGATGCTACTTCACGGCCTCTTGAAGGACCAGATTAGCAGCCTGACAGCGCCGAGCGCTGGAGAAGAGGTGGAGCGGCGGGATCTCCAGTGCCTTGCAAGTCAGAGTGCAACTCAACGCAGCCACTGGGGAAAACAATCTGGCCTTATCTTGTTGAGCCGAGGCCCAGCAGCTCCGCTCTAGGCATAAAATCAAGAGAAACTTTGGCACGTGTTCCAAGAGACATGGACAAGAACATTCAAAGCTGCACTGTTCTGAATAGCGAACGTCTGGAAATAACCTAATGCCCACTGACAGAAGAATGGATAAATAAATTACAGTAGATTCATTCACAGTGTGGCACTGTCCAGCAGTGCGAGCAAATGCACCAGTTTCACTCAGTATCGCAAATGAATCTTGGTACTACGCCGTTGAGTAAGAAAGCCAGTCCCAGAAGACAGACACCGTTCCTGTGAAGTTCCAGACCAAGCCCCACCATATCTACAAACAACAGTTTGGTTCCTTCCTTCTACTACTTTTATTATTAGGAGATACACGATTATCCACCCAAAGACCCCAGAGTAATACTGAGAAGTTATTAGAATCAGTAAGAAAATGTAGTTGGCTTGCCAGGTACCAAAAGAATATGTAAAAATAATTTGCCTTCCTATGCACTGCAGTAAATCATTCAAACTGTAATGGGAAATATCCTATTCAAAATACCTGCAAACTGTAAAATATCTACAAGTAAACTTACTAACAGTTATGCAGGACCTATATGAAAACAATTATAAAAAAAGCACTGTATAAGACAAAAGAAAACCATACAGCAGCTTTTTTGCCCTTACTTAAAAAAAAAGCAAAATCAAATGGAATCCTAGCATACATAGATATGAGAAAACTCTATTAAAAAAAAAAAGGACCGATTGTCACAAAATTCAGGTTACCCCAAGAAGGAGGCAGGGAGGTGGGATGCGGGACAGATGAACAAGTAAGCAAATACATCAATAAAAAATGAGGCCCCGCAAAGGCTCAGATCACAGTGTATAAGAATTACACTTGCATTTGTTCTCTTGAGGTAGGACAGAGAGAAAGGGAGACATTATGTTCATTTGGACAGACTTTTATTTAGTGTATAGGCCAGAGCTTGCCTTTCTAGGAGCTCACATGGGGTGGGGGAAGCTGGGGAGAGGCCTGTGTATACAGGGAACAGGGCTAAGGGCCCCAAAACCACACAACACTGAGGGCCTTCAGGCTGGACAGATCCCCAAGGCTTCAGGGGTGAGGCAGCCTAGTATACGGGCTGGATTTCAACTGACAGAGATGGTGGATGAACATGCCAGGCCTGCCAGGGGCATCTGGCCAAGGCTTGAGATTCAGGGAAAAAAGCACCCCGGAAAATCATAAGGGAGCTCAAGCTGCTCAGGGAAGAACAAGCTGAGTAAGGGTTAAGGTTAGGGGTTCCAGAGGGGCAAGTCCAGTTTGGGGAGGAGGGTCCCCAGAACCCTGGGTGGACGCCTGGCCCCAACTCTTTCCACCTGTGACCTTGGGCAAGACACTCCCTGCCCTGAACCTCGGATCCTTTTCACAAGAGATTGTGGCCTGTCTGCCATGCCCCAGAGAAAGCCCTGCGAGCCTGCTTCTCACAAAGGGCCGCGCTCTGGGAGCAGCAGAAACGTGAATCCACCCCGACCCCAGAGCCTCTAGGCCTGCACTGCTAGCGGAAGGGGAAGGTTGACAGAGCACTGGCATTGCCAGGTCAGTCTGGTTTCCCAGCCACTGTCTGATGACAGACCTAGGGGCAGTCCTACCTTCCGGAAATAAAAGACTGAGGCCTGGTTACCTAGAAAGGTCTCCAGTGGAGGTACCAGAGCCAGGAACAGTGTGTTGAAGTCAGACCCTGGGCAACCCAGGGAAGTCAGAGAAATGGCTGTGCAGCTCCTCAACCCCAGACGCCCACAAGCCACTCAGAGCCAAGCAGCGTCCAGGTGCATCCCACCACGCTCAGTTTGTCTGCCGGTGCCGTGACCCAGCAAGACCCTGAGGCCTCCAAACCTATCGACAAAGGTGTTGAAAAATACTCGTCTGTGCTCACCAAGAAGGAAAGGGATGGTCACCACCCTGCGTCTATCTGTTCTTTTCATTGCTGTAGCATTTCTTTATACCCATGTCCACACATATAAATAATAATAATAATATCTAACCCTTAAATAGAATTTCCCATATACCAAGAATAGTTCTAAGTGCTTTGTCTGTATTGTATTCATTCATTTAATCCTCACAAGAGTCCCATACAATAACTTATTTTACAGATAAGGAAACAGAGGCATAGGGAGTTAAAACAGTTTTCCCCAGGAAAGTCTGGTACCAGAATCTGTTTGTTTTAACCATCAAGCTAGGAGGCCATCATATGTGCATGTGTGTGTGGGTGTGTCTACATATATATATGATTTTACATATATATAGTATGTATGAATTTTCACATAATTGCATAATGTTTTAATATGTTTCTAAATTTTCTTTTTATGTTTTTTCCTCCCTCAACCATGGAATCCACATTATCTCCCTACTGTGTGATCTTCTATATTTTTATACTCACTATCATACATGAACTTGCATATACTGATACCTATAATGACATGTATATATACAGGTTTCTTTTTTGTAATTTTTAAATAGTGTATCATATTTTTTAAATTAATTTATTTTATTTTGGTATCATTAATATGCAATTACATGAGCAACATTGTGGTTACTAGATTCTTTTCATTATCGAGTCCCCACCACATACCCCATTAAGTCACTGTCCATCAGCATAGTAAGATGCTATAGAGTCACTATTTGTCTTCTCTGTGCTATACTGCCTTCCCCGTGCCCCTCCCTATGTTGTGTGTGCTAATTGTAAAGTCCCTTATTCCTCTTATCCCTCCCTTCCCACGCACCCTCCCCAGTCCCTTTCCCTTTGGCAACTGTTAGTCCATTCTTGGGATCTGTGAGTCTGCTGCTGTTTTGTTCCTTCAGTTTTGCTTTGTTCTTATACTCCACATATGAGTGAAATCATTTGATACTTGTCTTTCTCCGCCTGGCTTATTTCACTGAGCATAATACCCTCTAGCTCCATCCATGTTGTTGCAAATGGTAGGATTTGTTTTCTTCTTATGGCTGAATAATATTCCATTGTGTATATGTACCACCTCTTCTTTATCCATTCATCTACTGATGGACACTTAGGTTGCTTCCATTTCTTGGCTATTGTAAATAGTGCTGCGATAAACATAGGGGTGCATCTGTCTTTTTGAAACTGGGATCCTGCGTTCTTAGGATAAATTCCTAGAAGTGGAATTCCTGGGTCAAATGGTATTTCTATTTTTAGGTTTTTGAGGGCCCTCCATACTGCTTTCCACAATGGTTGAACTAGTTTACATTCCCACTACATATGCACCCCTATGTTTATCACAGCACTATTTACAATAGCCAAGAAATGGAAGCAAGCTAAGTGTCCATCAGTAGATGAATGGATAAAGAAGAGGTGGTACATTTACACAGTGGAATATTATTCAGCCATAAGAAGAAAACAAATCCTACCATTTGCTACAACATGGATGGAGCTAGAGGGTATTATGCTCAGTGAGATAAGCCAGGCGGAGAAAGACAAGTACCAAATGATTTCACTCATCTGTGGAGTATAAGAACAAAGCAAAAACTGAAGGAACAAAACAGCAGCAGACTCACAGAACCCAAGAATGGACTAATAGTTACCAAAGGGAAAGGGACTGGGGAGGATGGGTGGGAAGGGAGGGATAAGGAGGAAAACAGTGTAAGAGGGTTCCTCTTTCTCCGCATCCTCACCAGCATTTGTTCCTAGTCTTTTGGATGGTGGCCATCCTAACTGGTGTGAAGTGATATCTCATTGTGATTTTAATTTGTATTTCCCTGATAATTAGTGATGTGGAGCATCTTTTCATGTGCCTGTTGGCCATCTGAATTTCTTCTTTGGAGAAGTGTCTCTTCATATCCTCCTCCCATTTTTTAATCTGGTTATTTGCTTTTTGGGTGTTGAGGCATGTGAGTTCTTTATATAATTGGGATGTTAATCCCTTGTCAGGTATGTCATTTACAAATATATTCTCCCATACTATAAGATGCCTTTTTGTTCTGCTGATGGTGTCCTTTGCTGTACAGAAGCTTTTCAGCATGATGTGGTCCCATTTGTTCATTTATGCTTTTGTTTCCCTTGCCCAAGGAGATGCGTTCAGGAAAAAGTTGCCCATGTTTATATTCAGGAGATTTTTGCCTATGTTGTCTTCTATGAATTTTATAGTTTCATGACTTACATTCAGATCTTTGATCCATTTTCAGTTTACTTTTGTGTATGGGGTTAGACAATAATCCAGTTTCATTCTCTTGCATGTAGCTGTCCAGTTTTGCCAACACCAGCTGTTGAAGAGGCTCTCATTTCCCCATTGTATATCCATGGGTCTTTTATCGTATATTAATTGACCATATATGCTTGGGTTTATATCAGGGCTCTGTAGTCTGTTCCATTGGTCTGTGGGTCTGTTTTTGTGCCAGTACCAAATTGTCTTGATTACTGTGGCTTTGTAGTAGAGCTTGAAGTCAGGGAGCGTAATTCCCCTGCTTTATTCTTCCTTCTCAGAATTGCTTTGGCTATTTGGGGTCTTTTGTGGTTGCATATGAATTTTAGAACTATTTGCTCTAGTTCATTGAAGAATGCTGTTGGTATTTTGATAGGGATTGCTCTGAGTCTGTATATTGCTTTAGGCAGGATGGCCATTTTGACAATATTAATTCTTCATATCCATGAGCACGGGATGTGTTTTCATTTATTGGTATCTTCTTTAATTTCTCTCATGAGTGTCTTGTAGTTTTCAGAGTATAGGTCTTTCACTTCCTTGGTTAGGTTTATTCCTAGGTATTTTATTCTTTTTGATGCAATTGTGAATGGAATTGTTTTCCTGATTTCTCTTTCTGCTAGTTCATCGATAATAGTGGATCATATTAAATAACTCCTTCTGCATCTCTCTTCCCCACTTGTCTATACCTGGAAGCCTCTAAGCAGATCTAATTCACTGCCTTTAACAGCCACACATTATTCCATCTACTGTGTCTTTGCTCATGGTCATGTTCTAGAGTCCCATTCCCACCCTGTATGTGCTTGTTTCTTTAATCCATTAGGGAGGCTGATGGTGGAAATTCCCGGTCACGTGATAGGAAAGAGCAGTGAGAAAGCAGCAAGTGGCATTTCTGGCTGGGTCTTGCCTATCCCCTTGCTGGTGGTCAGCAGCCCTCAACCCCCAGAGGCGGGAGCCCTGACTTTGTTATTGTGAAATCATCTGTATATTGTGAAGTGGTTTGCATATGATGGAGTGATTTGCATACAGGGTGTGGGGGCGTGCATCTTAGAGATCCCGGGGCAGCATCCCTGAGCATCTTTCTCCTTTTGCAGAGAAACCAACCCTGGGTTTCCACTTCAGAACTCAGCGAGGGGCACAGGAAGATGTCCTGGCAGACCTGTGGACCTGGGGGTGGGGCAGACAGGGGGCTTTCAGTGGAGTTGATCCCACCTGGAAGGAGTTGGGGTCTAGGAAGGGCAGACATTGAAGCATGAGGTGGGACACTCCACCAGATGCAGCATAGGAGAGTCGCATGTACCGTCAAAGCCCCCAGAAGGCGAGAGCAGCACAGGAGAGATGAAGGGAGCTACATAGGAGGCAGATAAAGGGTCAGAGGCTTGGAGACCTCCACCCTGTCAGTCTCTGCCCGAGTGAGTATCCATGTGCCCCCTCCTGAATATTGTACAGCCCTGTCTGACTCCCAGGGATGGATGCCAAGTGGAAATGCCAAGCAGGACCCTAGAAGTGAGAGGTGCTATCACATGCTCTGGGCTCAAGGGCACCGGGTTTGAATCCTGACTCTGTCATCTGCACCACTGTGTGACCCTGAGCTAACACTACCCACCTCAACGGGCTAGAATAAGAATTCAGAGAAATAATGCAAATAGAGTGAATGGCCGTAGCAGGTGTTCAGTGAATTGCAGTTACAACAATAATGCTTTTGCTTGCTGCCCTAGTCAGAGGTCAGGCCTAGGTTTCTCTAGGTGAGGGGAACACAGAGTCCTTGCTCCCTCAGTTACGGAGTTCTGAACGGAGCGGCAGTGTCAAGCCACGGTGTTTTGGACCCCAAAGGGTTACAAGCCCTGGAGACAAAGGCCTGAGGTTCCCAGTGAAAAACCAAAGCATAAAAATAATTCGATGAGTAAGAATAAAATTCCCTCTTCTGAGGTTCCCGGGGCTAGGCCCCTCCCTGCGGCAGGCACTTCCCCTTTCCCGTGTTCATGGAGATGCCAAGCCCCGCTGACTCAGAGCTGGAGCGCCGCAGCGAAGCCACCCGCCCTGAGGCTGTGCTGTCTGGCGGCCGAGCGCGCCCCCGTGCGGCCGCAGCCGGGACTACAGGCAGACGAAGGACACGGCCGCCGGAGCCGCAAGCCCAGCCAGCAGCCGCTCGCGGTCCCTGCGGGGCCGCCGCCTCCGGATCCTGCCCAGCCGTGCTGAGCGCGGTGCTCTTGGGGCTCCCACTTCCGCTCGGCCAGTCCGAGCGGAAGTGCGCCGGCCGCCAGTGTCCCCTACGGCCTCGAGGCGGAAGCGCGCTACGGCCGCCGCTCCCCGCGAGTCCGCGTGGCGCCGTGCGTCGGGTTCCGGAGAGGTCCCGTGTGACGTGGCCGCGCGCCGGGGGCGGCTCCGGGCCGGGGGCCGGGCCGCGGGGCAGCCGGGCCGGGTGGGGCGGGCCCGGGGCGGGGCGCGGGGCCGCAGCTGGATGGCCGGGGCCGCCCGGAGCGCCGCCGCTGCCGCACGGTGAGTGACCGCCCGACCCCCGGGGCCCGCCCGATGCCCGCATCCCGGCCGGGCTTGTCTCGGGCAGACCCGGGCCTCTCGCGCAGAGCCCAGGCGTTGAACTTCTCCGGGCTCTCCCCTGCCGCCCCAGTCGTCGCTGCCCACCTCCTGCCGCGTGCCCCTCCGCGTCCTCCCCTCCCACTCTGTGTAGCCCTCCACTCCTGATTCTCTCGCCTCCCGACTCTCCGTACCCCTTCCCCTCTCAGACCAGCGGCCCCTCACCTCCGGACCCGCCTCAGCCTTCAGGGAGCCTGGCCCAGTCCTGCCTTTGATTTCATCAGGGTCCCCTGTTAAGGCCTGGAGACCCTACAAGGGGCATCTTTTCTACCTCCAGAAGCAGCTGCTTCCCACCCTTCCCATCTCCATCAGGGGATGAGGAAACTGAGGCAGGGATGTCACCCGCTCAAGGTCACAGCCAGCATGAAGCAGGGTGGACCGCATCTAAACCTCCTGCCTGAGTTTCCAGATTGAACTTCTCTTTTGGTTGACTCACATCCACGTCCCGTGGATCCCCCCCAGCTGGGCACATGCCTGCGGTCTAGAGCTCCAGGCCTCCGCTGTCTGCCTCCTCCTCCACACCAGACACGTTCACCTGCATCAGCAGGCCCAGCTCATCTTCACAGCTGTGTGAGGGAGGCAATACTTAACTTCATCCTATAGACACGGAAACTGAGGCTCAGAGATGGGACTTCAGGGACTTGCCTCCAGTGTGAAACAGGTGTAAGCCAGAGCACAAAGTTCACAGCAGGTCTCCAAAGCCTGTACTCTGCACATCTGTCAGGCAGCCCCTGCCCGAGGGGTCCTTTCTCCTCAGTCCCACAGCCTGTCTGTCTCCATGCCACAGGGATATTGGGCTCATTTCTAGAAGAAGTTCTGATGGTCCTGCCCTGGCTCAGCTTCTTAGTCTCCCCCCTGTGCCTCCTAATGTCACCCATCAAGCTAGAGAGTGCCAGCCTCAGTCCCCAGAACGCATTCGCTGGAGCACATCCTGATGGCCAAGCCTCCCCAGGCAGCCAGGCACCCCACTGGGCCGGGCCTGCCGGTGGCTAAGGGGAGCCTAGCCAGGGCCTCACCCTGTCGTCAGGGAAGGTCTAGCCTCAGGCAGACATGCTGACACACAGTCTGGAGCTGGCTCAGAAGGGAAACTGTGTGGTCTTTGGGAGTGGGGTTTGGAGAAGCAGAGCGTCTTCACTCTGTGCGCCCGCCAGTCGGGTCCTCAGAGGCCCCGGGCACGCCAAGCAGGAGGGCGGATGCCATGGCCACTTGTAGTGGGAGGAGGGTTAAGCTGCCACGTTTCCTAAGCAGGTGTGCAGCCAAGGGTGGCGGCTCACGTCAGTGGCCTTTGTGTTTTTCAGCACGCGGCATGCCTGGATGTCTCTGCCCTCGCGGTGGCATGACGGGCCAGAGGCTCCTCTTCCTCACTGCTCTTGCCCTGGAGCTCCTAGGAGGCGCTGGGGGCTCCCAGCAGGCCCTCCAGAGCCGGGGGGCTGCAACGGCCTGCCGCCTGGACAACAAGGAAAGTGAATCCTGGGGGGCCCTGCTGAGTGGGGAGAGGCTGGACACCTGGATCTGCTCCCTCCTGGGCTCACTCATGGTGGGGCTCAGCGGGGTTTTCCCACTGCTCATCATTCCCCTGGAGATGGGGACCACACTGCGCTCAGAAGGTGGGTGACCCTCCTCTGGTGCCCGAGGGTGGCCAGCAGCAGGGTAAACATGCTTTCTTCCTGGGGGAACAAGGCCGTGCGTCCCGGGTTACAGTGTGTCTGAGGTGGAAGGAGGGGACAGAATACAGTTTCTCACCGTGGTCCTCTGAGACTGGGGTATGCCATGTTCACTTGTCATTCATGTGTACGTGGGTTCGTTTGTTCTGAAAGAATAAAAGTCAACAAACATTCACCAGAAGCAGTACAGATAGGCTGCCTGGGCTCAGATCCTGGCTCTGCCACTTACCAGCTGGGTGGCACTGGACAAATTACTTAACTTCATTCTGCCTCTAGCACCCAACCTTAAAAATGGGGATGATAATAGTTTCTATTTCATTGGCACTGTTGAGAAGACTTAATGAGTTAATATTGGTAAAGCACTCAGTGGACTGCCTGGTGTAGGAAAAGGGCTACGATTCACGGGCCCTGTGCTGGGTACAGATGCAGGGGCTAGCAGAGTGCCACCTCTCCCTTTAGTCTCTGCTCAGGCTGCAAAAGGGCCCTCAGACTGCGGGCCCAGGCTGGCCTCGCCCAGGAATACGTGAGAGGCCGGCCACAGGCCCGCCTTTGGGAAGGGGACCTCTCGGGCAGCGCACAGGCCGGCGTGCAGGCTCTTCCTCGGCGTTCCTGTCACACCGTGTGCATGTCTGTTCACAAACGCCATGTCGTAATGAAAATACACAACGTCAGATGAGGAGCTGCTAGAAATGCAGGACGTGCCTCCTCACCCAGAGTGTGACACCCGAGGGCCGGACCAGGGCTCCAGGAATCTATTTGAAATGAGTGCCCCAGGGGCTTGTGCTGCCTGGCAGGCTTGGAATCTGTTCATCCAGCAGGTGGTTATGAACACATCTGTGCCAGGTGCTGGGCTGAGGGTTGGCACCACAGCTGTGAACAGAGCCCTCTCGGGGCCTTTCTGTCATGCCTGTGCATCCTGTCTTCTCAGCTCCTCGTGGCGTCCTTGCCGGCTCAGTGCAGGGAGGACTTGGATTGTGAGCTCCATTTTACCAGTGGGGTGGCACAGGCACAGAGAGGTTCTTTGACCAGCCTAAAGTCACACAGCCTGGAGTAGCAGCTTCCCATGGGATCCTCCCTAACCCCCATCAAGCTGCCTCTGGGCCTCAATTTCTCTTATCAGACAAAGGGTTTGGACATGGCCTCTTGAGGCACTTCCAACTCTGGATGCTGCAAGTCTGCAAAAGTCCCCAAATCTGCCACTTTTCTGACAGTAACAGTGGCTAAAAATGTTCCCATGTAGTGAGGACTTGCTATGGATACTATCTTCTAATTCCCACAAGATCCCTATTGGATCGATACAATGATCCCAGTTTACAAACGCGGAAACTGAGTCCCACAAGTACTCTGCCCAGGGTCATCAGCTGGTGGGTTGGAGGGCTGGAACCTGTTGGGCTTCGAAGCCCATCTCTTAACCATGAAGCAGGAGAGGCCCCACAGTCATCCAGCAGTTGTGTCTTTCTGCTGAGCGCCTAGCCCTTGCTGGGCCTGGGGGCCTAGGAAGGACAGCAGCCCCCACCCAGCCTTCGGGAGGCTTACAGTCTGATTGAGAAAAACACAGAGCCCAGTGAGCGGGGTGGGGTAGAGGCTGGGCCAGGGGCTCTGGCGGGTCGGCCCCAGGCCCCCATCTCTGCCTTGTAGCTGGGGCCCGGCGCCTGAAGCAGCTGCTCAGCTTTGCCTTGGGGGGCCTCTTGGGCAACGTGTTTCTCCACCTGCTGCCCGAGGCGTGGGCCTACACGTGCAGCACCAGCCCTGGTGAGTGAGGCCACAGGGCAGGGGCAGAAGGGGGGCTGGAGGGGAGCTGCACCCATGCCTGCAGATGGCCTAGGCCCTGCCTGCTCTGCCAGAATGACCGGGAGAGGGGTGCCACGCATCTGCCAGGGGACTTGTCCTGGTCCCAGCACCCTGGCTCCTGTGGGAGTTCCTGGGGCCCAGCTGCCCCACCAGCCAGTCCTGGCCCCCTTGCCCTGTCACTGCCCTGGACTAGGACCCATTCCAGATGGTCCTTCTCCTGTGGCCCTGGCTTGGCATGGCCCATCGGTGCTGCCCCCTGCAGGTGGCAAGGGGCAGAGCCTTCAGCAGCAGCAGCAACTGGGGCTGTGGGTCATCGCTGGCTTTCTGACCTTCCTGGCGTTGGAGAAGATGCTCCTGGACAGCAAGGAGGAAGGGGGGACCAGCCAGGTGAGCCCCAGATCCCAGGACCTGGAGAGGTGAGCCTCTGTTCTGTAGTGGTGCCAGGGAGGCCCAGGCTCGGAGTTGAGCCCTGAGAAGAGGGTCTCCTGGCCCTTCCTGGGAGCTCTGCGAGGCTGGGCCGGCTTGTTTGGGAGGATCTGGGGCGTGAGGCGTCAGCCCCTGCCGTAGCTTGTTCTTACAGACTGATAGTGAGAGTGGCGTGAGAGGCCGAGGGTCTGTGGAGTCTGGAGGCCCCTGGGTGACTGAGCAGTCAGAAGTCTAGCCAGATAAAAGGGCTGTTTCCCTTCTGTTTTCCCATCTCTCAGTCCCCTTCTGTGTCTACCCTGGCCAAGTGGGGGGCATCTAATGTCACGTCTCCCTCCTTCTCCCGGCCCTAGGCCCCCAGCAAAGACCCAGCAGCTGCTGCCATGCTCAATGGAAGCCACTGTCTGGCCCAGCCGGCTGCAGAACCCAGCGTGAGTGCCGTGGTCCAGAGCATCAAAGTGAGTGGCCCACTCAAGGCCCCCTCCTCCTACAGCCACCGTCCCCCAAGTGGCAAGCCCAGCTCAGCCCTGCCTTTCCAGCCCAGCCTGGCTTTCTGTCCCTTCACCCAGGTCAGTGGCTATCTCAACCTGCTGGCCAACACCATCGACAACTTCACTCACGGGCTCGCTGTGGCTGCCAGCTTCCTTGTGAGCAAGAAGGTGAGCGGGGCCGGGGAAGGCGGGGCTCAAGCAGGTCTGGTGAAGGTGATGGTGCCTGTGCTGACCAGTTGGCTCTGCCTTCAGAACAGGTCCCCAGTCCGTCTCCTCCCTACCCCTCATCACCAACACCCTCATCTAAGCCCCCGGGCTCCTGTCACTGTCCTGGACTCAGCTTTCTCTTGTCCCAAACCACTAGTCTGTTCTCCTTGCTGTGAACACTCCTTGTTGGGACCACAGGCCTCTGCCTGGTTTTAGGCGCTTCTCCCGCACCTCCCCCTCCGCCCTCTCTGCTCTGGCCCCAGTGGTCTGCCTACTCTTGACCTGGCTGAGTTCTTTCCCTGTCATGGCCTCCGAATCACACTATTTCATCAGCCTGAAATGCTCTTCCTTCCACTCTTTGAACCACTGGCTCCTCGTCCTTCAGGCATCTGCTTGGACGTCCTTCCTTAAAGAGGCCCCCACTTCTCACGGCCCAGGCACATCTCCCTCTCCCCCAGCACCTGGCACAGTGTGTGATCATGCTGGTACTATGTTTATTCAGTGCCTGCCTCTCCCCTCCAGATTATCAGCTTCATGAAGGTAGTTTTCTTATCTTTTTCATTTGCTGCTATATTTCTAGTAGCCAAACATTGCCCAGCCAGAGCACTCAGACTAAATATTTGTAGAATAAGTGGACAAGTGGGTGCCCTGGCCCTTGGTACAGACCCCCACAGACTCCACTCTCTGCAGATCGGGCTCCTGACCACCATGGCCATCCTCCTGCATGAGATCCCCCATGAGGTTAGTGCCAGAGGGTCGGCATTGTGGGTGTGGAGCCTGGGGGAGGGATTTGGGATGGGACTGCCCATCACTGGCAGGCTTGGGGGCTGGACCCCTGAGGCCTGGAACTGCTCAGCCCACCCGATGGCAGCCACCATCTCAGCTTTTCCCTGGCCTTTTTGGGCCTGGGGTCCCAGACAAGGGGGACTGTGGGCTGGGGGGCTCAGTGGCAGGGCTGGTGCAGCGGGGCTTGGTGCGCGTGTCCATATCTGAGGTGTTCAGGGGGTCTGACTCCACTGGGGCCCAGAGTGATTATCTGGGCCTCCCCTCAGGTGGGCGACTTTGCCATCCTGCTCCGGGCCGGCTTTGACAGATGGAGTGCGGCCAAGCTGCAGCTCTCGACGGCGCTGGGGGGCCTGCTGGGCGCCTGCTTCGCCATCTGTACACAGTCCCCCGAGGGAGTAGGTATGGGCGTGGGGGGTAGTGGTGGTCCGCAGAGGCGCCCCAGCCAAAGGGCACAGCTGCCTGCCCCTGGTGTCCAGGCTGGGTCCCGCCTCCAGCCTACCCTGTGGGAGGGGTGGGTGTGCTGCACACGTCTCCCTGGGGCCCCTAGCCAGCGGGACTCCTCCTTCCTCGGCAGAGGAGACCGTGGCCTGGATCCTGCCCTTCACCTCTGGCGGCTTTCTCTACATCGCCCTGGTGAACGTGCTGCCTGACCTCTTGGAGGAAGACGACCCGTGGTGAGCAGCGCCCGGGACCGCCCCCTCGGGCCCTTAGGGCGGGAGGAGGAGGGCCGCGCCCCGCCCCGCCAGCGCCCCTGAGCCCCGCCCTCCCACAGGCGCTCCCTGCAGCAGGTGCTGCTGCTCTGCGCCGGCATCGTGGCCATGGTGCTGTTCTCGCTCCTCGTGGAGTGACGCCGACGGCTCGCCCCGCACAGCGGTAAGAGGCCCGGTTCACTCTGTGACCGTCTGTGCGGCAGGGAGCCGGCGTCTAAGAGAGCGCACCCCCGACCCGATGGGAGGACGGTGCTGTGTGTGTGCAGGTGTGACCGGAGATGGGCGAGACCGACACTGCGATGCCTCCTGCGCGGGGCCCAGAGCCCGATGCCCGCGCCCATCCCCGGCCACACTGTGCTCTCCTCTCCTTGCTACCCTGTCTCCTTGCACTTCCCGGAGTGGGCAACGAGGAACAGCAGCATTGGTCCCAAGCAGAGGCTTCCCCCCACCAGGACCCCACGGGCAGTGAGCGCGGCCCAAGGAGCCCAGGGCTGCAGGGAGCCCCGCCGTGGTCGCCCCCTGGGGCCCTCGCCTGAGGAGTTGAACCCCACTGCTCGTGCCCTTGCAGCCTAGGGGCCAAGGCCGGGGCACCTTCTCTCTGCTGTGTTCTTTGGCAGCTCGAAAGCCAAAGAAAGGAGAGGCAGGCGTCCATGTAGGCCGCCCCCGCACTCAGCACTAACGGCCATATCTGGCCCAGCATGGAGCTCGGAGTTGCTAGGACCTTTTCCTTCTGCTGGCCCTCCTGCCCTGGGCCAGCTCCTGTTCCCCCAGCGAGTGTTCCCCGGGAGCGCCAGCAGCTCTGGCCACCTACAGCCACCAGAGCAGCCTGCACGGCAGCACGCAGCCCCTGGCAGAGGCCCCGTGGTCCAGAGGGAGGCTCATGGCGGCAGGGTCCAGGCAGGGACCTGGGGCAGGGAGGATGAGCCGCAGCTGCTGCCCTGGTCGGGCCCCTTTTCCTGTCCCTCTTCGGGTGGGGGTGAGGGGGGTGGGAGGGCTCCTGGCCGTCATCACCCAGGAATGTGCTCTGGGAGAATGCTAAAGCCATGATCCCCAGCTATTTCCCTTGGCTGACGCCCAGGTACTCAGCTGGCTCGCTCCACAGCCAGGCTCCAGCCTCCTGCCCAACCGTGGACGTTTTGAGAAGTGGCCATCAAGAGGGTCTGAATGCTTTTACAGCAGTTTTGCTCTGGTTCCGTTTGTATCTGTAAATACCTATTCTATAGATAAAGGTGCAAATAAATATTATATATAAGCTGGCTGCCTCTGTTCTGCATACCAGAGTCCATGGCCAGGGGCCTTTCGGGGCACCCCGTGCTCCAGCCAGGTCAGCTGCTCTGGAGACCCCGCTCTGGCTGGCCGCTAGGTGGTCTCCCCAGTCATCCCCACCTCCCGGCCCTCTCGGTGCTCATCTTCCAACCATTATCCTTGCAGTGCCTCTCAGAACAGGGTAGAGCATTCATATTTCCCTGGCTTGTTCTGTCGTTAGCTTTTATCCCAATAATACAAGTCCCTATGAATATGCTGTTGTAGCCCATGTTACCCCCATTGGCTGTCCTCTGAGCCAGGGGCTTTTTCCCAGCCTGCCTCCTGAGTAATAATTTAACCAAGGTAAGGAACTCCACCTACAAAGTCATCTCCAGGTTTGGCCTCAATAAAATTATTTTTCATTAGAAAGAAAAATATAGGAAATACTCTAAGCCCCACACCCTGGCCTCCTCCCTCCTATCAGGCACGCGGGGGTGGGGGTAGGGGCCCTGCTTCCCCACAGCGCTCTCAGAAGACCGCGGCCGAGTCCCACCCCTCTCCAGGCCTAGCAGGGCAGGGCCATCTTCAACAGGCCTCTGGCTTGAAGCAGCATGGGCTTTAGCACAGGGGCTACGAGCCCAGGTCAGCTACACCCTCCACTGGGAGCGCCTGGCCCTGACTCAGTGCCTTACAGCACAAAGGGATCTGCTTCATGGGGGCGAAGCCAAGGCCCAGCGGGTCTGGTTCGCAGAGAACCGAGGAAGGAAACCAGGGCTGCCCTGCCGGCCCCCACCCTCCCCTTGGCTGCCTCTGGTGAGCACCTGCCGGGTGGCAGATGCATGTGCACTCAGGGCACTTAGCCCCGAGGGAGGCAGCGGGGCCCTTTACACATGAGGAAGCCAAGGTGTGGGGCGGTGCCACCGCCAGGTCAATGTCCTAACTGGTTAGAAGGGGGGACAAGGAATGCATAGGTGGAGGCAGCTTATTGCAGGGCAGGGGACTGAAAGCAGACACTTCAGAGGCTGTGCTGGGGCCTCTGTGGGCAGAGGGGGGGAAGTTGATGGCGTTGCGAAGGAGCCATGCAGGTGCGCCAGGACACTTGGGAAGGCGGCCTGGAGGCGGTGGGACTAGGAAGCAGCTAAGTCCTCTAGATGGGCTGTCGCAGCTGGCAGCTCACTGTGATCGCATCCATTTGGGGAAGGAGACGGGAAAAGGGCGGTGTAGAGGCTTCTGCAGAGGGCAGTGGGATGAGTTCTGAAAGGCCATTCAGGGGGCTGCCAAAGCCACTGGTAAAAGAGCTGATGTTTAATAAGTTTTTCTCATACCTGGGTTTGAGTTCCAGTTATGCAGTCTTTCTCCAGTTGCTTAAATGCATCTATAAAATGGGGATATCCTGTTGGTGGTTACCGGGAGAACTGGGTATGCTCAGGACCTCTGTGGCACCCGGCCCAGAGAAAGCCCCTGTGGCTGGCGAACCTCACCAGGTCCTTACGGTGCGGAGCCAGAAGGTCAGTGGGCAGAGCACCAGCCAGATCCTGAAGTGAACTGTGGCAGGGCAGGTGCTCCGACGGGGGTGGGGCGACAGTCAGGCCCAGAAGGGCTCTTAGCAGATCCTCCTCAAGGTTCGTTTTTCAGTCATAAAATGGGCCAAAAGAGCTAATGGGGACATGTGGACAACAAGAGGTAAAGAGCCAGGAAATAAGGGAGGAGTTTCAAGGAGCAAAGACCTAGAGGCCGCTTTACAAGGAAGCATGGAGGAGGGTCAGGACACGAAAACGAAAGGGCAAGGCTGGCTATTCAGGCCCCACTCCAGAACCGCAGGGCTGCAACCTCTAACGCCCAGAGAGGTGGGCCACGGTGGGCGAGAGAGGCTGGGAGGCATGTGGTGAGATCCCGGAAGACCCCAGGCAACAGCTGCAGCTGACTCCCGTCCTCCCAGAGGGCCCTGCCCTGACAACTGGTTTGAGGCCCTTGGCTGTCTCAGGTTTCCAGGCAGCGGCACCAGGGGAAGGGACCTCGTGCATATGCCCCCACTCTAATCCCCCAAGCCCAGGTACGGTGAGAAAGAGTGGCAGGGACTGGAAACCGTCCTTTATTACGGCTCTGAACAAGCAGGACCCCAGGGAGCCGGCGTGGAGGCGTAGGGGGCACCGCCCTAGGCGTAGTACTGCAGGTTGGCTTTCTTCTTGGCCTGCACCTCCAGGATGCCCTCCATGTAGTCCTCGTGAGTGAGCTCCGTGGCACCCCTGCGCAGTGCGATCATGCCCTGCACCCAGAATGCACAGGCTCGAGGGTGCTTTCCATACCCTTGGCCCAGCTCCCAGAGGCCTTGCTCTTCTCAGCCTCTTGCCCTCAGCAGTGTCTGCCAGCCAAATGCCCGTCCTAGCCAGAGAAGGGGCTGAGCAGGCGCGAAGCAAGCGACCCCATGCCCAGCCCTACTCCCCCACTCACCGCCTCCACACACACGGCCTTGCACTGGGCCCCATTAAAATCATCCGTACAGCGGGCCAGTTCCTCGTAGTTCACGTCAGGACTAGGGGAGAGGACAGACAGCACAGGGTTGTTACCATGAGGAGGGTGTGCCTTCCCATACTCCCCTGTCAAGCAGTGAAACCAGCTTGCCCTGCGATCACAGGGCAGACCCCTCACGCTGTGCCGTGTGCCTTCTCATTACCGTGATGTAGAAAGGAGGTAAGTGAGAACAGGTTCTTCCCGCCTCGAGCCCTACCCTCACTGATTCAGTCTGAGGCAGGGGCGCAGGAAGTTGTGGAGACAAAGGATGAGCCTCTCCCCTCCCCCAGGTAGCACAGGCCCTGCGTGGGCCGCTTACTGGCTTCGGGCGCCAAGCACTGCACGTGACACTGCCCCACCCCATGAGACTGGTGCCATTATCCCCAAATCCCAGGTAAGAAACTCAGGTTTAGAGAGGTCATGCCACCCACTGAAGGTCACGAGGATCCGAACCCAGTCCCTCTGGCCCCTGGCTGGGGTGGGAGCGAGGGCCTCTAGCCCGGGCACCTTCAGAGCACGGAGGAGGAGGAAGGCGGGTGGACTCTAAGGGATACAGCCCCCA
>JAQQAC010006904.1:741557-763780 GCA_029783875.1 Phataginus tricuspis | reverse complement strand
AGGGAGCAATGGAGAGGTCCATGAAGGGCTTTAAGTAGGATCTACTTGTGCGAGGGACTGTGGGTGCCTGTGAGTGAAGTGACCAGGTTTTCAAAATAACACGCTGGCAGCTGAGAGAGAATAGATGGCCGGGGAAAAGACGGCGGCCAGCACCCCCTTACCGCTTGGTGCCGATGGCATCCAGCTCGTCGATGAAGATGATGGACGGGGCTTTCTCCTTGGCCAGGGCAAAGGCATCCCGGACCAGCTTGGCACCGTCCCCGATGAACATCTGCACCAGCTGAGGGCCAGCCAGCTTCAGGAAGGTAGCCTGGGGGGCAAAGTGTGGTATAATCAGGTCAAAGGCACCACGAGAGGCCCTTCTGAGCCTGTTTCCCCCACGACCCTCCCAGGGCTCACCTTGGTCTGTGCGGCACAGGCTCGGGCCAGCAGGGTTTTCCCCGTGCCTGGGGGCCCGTACATCAGCACCCCCTTCGGAGGCTGGATCCCCAAGTTCTCGAACTTCTCTTTGTGGTTCATCGGCAAGACAATGGCCTCCACCAGCTGCCAGAAAGGAGTCCTGAGTGAGGAGTGAAGCCCTAAGGGCTCCTACAGCCAACTGTTAATGGCATCAGCCCCAATCTGCAACCCTCTACTCCAATTCAGGGCCATTGCTCTCTCCTCCCCCACATCAAAAGACACAAAATGCTGACTCCCATGAAGGCTGGCTACGGTCTCTCCAGGAACAGCAGGATTTGGTAGAAAGGCTGGGCAACAACTACAAGCCTGAGTTACACTCCTGGCTCTAGGCCTACTCTCCTGTGCCCCTGGACAAGTCATTTAAATCTCTCTGGACCCCAGTCTCCTAAACTGTGACATGGTACCCTCTGTGCTTCCCTAGGATGCTATGAGGATAGAGGCACATTGTGGGAAGTGCTCTGGCCAATGAAATTTAAAACACAAAAGGCTGACAACGCTGACCAGGCTGCTTGTGTCTGCCATGTGTCCCTCACCTCCTGAATCTGCTTGTCCAGGCCTCCGATGTCACTATACTGCTCTGTGGGCCTCTCATCCACCTCCATGGCTTTCACCCGTGAGTCGTACTCTGTGGGCAGGGTCTCCAGGATCAGATAGGAGTCTTTGTTCACACCCTGAGGACACAGCACGAAGCCTTCAGATTTGTCCCAGCTCAATGCCTAACTAATTGGCTGGGTTTCAGGTGTCTGTAGAGTGAAAGGAAAGATGTGGGACTGGGCGACACAAGAATCAAAGAGTAGGTACACAAGACCTGACTTTCCAGGCTGCTCTGCCATGATTCAGGGCCAACGTCCACATGGGCCTGGGGCAGGGGCTCACCGAGGGAGGGGGAGAAATCGCACTGAAAAAGCCCTGCCCGGGCTCAGGGACATTACTCACCACCAAGTCCCCTGGCTTCAGCTTCTCGGCATCCACCAGCCCGATCACCGGCAGGAAGTACGTCTGCAGGAAGGATCGCAGGCACAAACTCCGCTCCTGGCCTCAGGGAGGCTCTCTAGCCCAGGCCCACATCCACCCCTCGGCCTCTTCGGTTCTGTGCAGAGCCGGCCTCACCTGTCGCGTAGAGGTTTTGATCACCGCACATTTGCCCTTCCTCTGGGAGTCCAGGTCAATATTGGCACCATCCTCCTCTTGGTCATTGGGATCAACATCCAGAAGCTGGGAAGGGAAAAGCTCAAGTCAGCAGGCCCTGCTCAGCTCCTTGAACTCTCCACAGCCCAGTGCACCTGGGGCCAGGACAATCCCAACAGTTGCAGGGCTGGCATCCCCACCTCATTCCCCAGATCAGACCAGCAAAGGTACAGTTGGTAAGCCAGGGAATTGATAGCATCTCTGTCTAGGTGTTGTTTCTCTGCACAGAGCTCATCTACCCCCTAGCAGAAGAGGGGATATGTGAGGCTTCTGGGGCCTTTTCAGGCCCTATATATCCTCAGGGAGGGGCCCTAGGAGGTGTAGCTCTAACGTGCAATTTGAGCCTCAAAACTTCCACGCACTCTTTTCCCAACGGCCCCACCGCAGGCTGTCTTCAAGCCCCACTGACCCGGACCCCCTCTTCCCCTCCACATGCACACACACCTCGATGACGTTAGAAACAAGGTACGGCAGGGTCTTGTTCACTTTGATTTTCTCACTGTTCTCTTTGATCTTGTCCTTCATGGCCTGGAGTTCATGGGTGACTCGCAACACTTCGCTCTTCATGATCTGGGGGGATGAGCGTTGGTGGAAGCAAACGTTCTGCCGCGGCCCTGGAGCCCTGTACTCGGTGAGGGCCAGGCTGCCCAGACGACCCTCCCACATCCATTCTCTCAGCTCGATGGCTCTCTGAAAGCTGAGCTTGTGTTCACATCCAGCAAAAGTCAAAACAGGCCCGTTTGGAAACCTCCCGGTCAAGTAGTTATAGTGGAGGAAAAAGAGCAGGACTTGGGTCAAGCGAGTATAGCTTTGGGGTTCTGCCTCTTAATAAGAGCTGGATAGTTTCACCGTAACAAAAAACACCCTGGGCCTCAGTTTCCTCATCTGTAAAATGGGGATTTCTTAAAACAAGGATTCTTGAGTAAAACTTAAGGATCCCATGTGGAAAGGCAGTCTAACGATTCCCCCTCTCAGACCTGCTCTCCCCACACCCTGACCCTCCTCTTGTCCCTTGTATGGCTTAGTTTCTCTTCTTTTTTCCTGACCCAAGGAGGAAGCCGCGGGCCCTACGCCTACCCCAGGGAGGCCGAGAAGGCCGCGAGGCCGGCCGCCAGGATCGCCGGGGCCCGCCCTTCAGCGGCTTCGCTATCTGCACCCGGGGCCGCCAGCCCACCTTGATCTCACTGTCCAGCAGCCGCGCGCGCTGGATGACCTCTTCCGTGGACATCTTGAGCACCTCCTCCCCGATGCCATCCTGCTGTTAAAAAAAATGTTCTTGAACTCAGGGCAGGCATCCCGCGTTCTCCGCGAGTCCACTCACAGCTTCTGTCTCCCCGTCTAACCCTGTCCTCATACTAAGAGGCGCCGACCCCAGGACCAGGACGGATCTGGACCCCCAGCCACCTCCTCCCCTCCTGCCAAGGCCGTCGCCTCACTGGCCCCAGCTCTCCCCGCGCGCACCTCAGCCTCATCCCACACGGTCGCCATCTTCTCCTGCAGAGTCACTGGACTCCCGAGTTTCGGCAGCAGATTCATTCCCTAGATAAGACCAAAGACCGAACTGAGCAGGAGTCGGCGAGAGATTAATACTGCCTTTTCTAATGCCTGCTCTTGACTACTGGCGGACCTCTCTCTCCGAGTCCTGACTCTACCGAATTAGCTATGGCCGTGTTGCTACAGCGAATCTGCGTCTCTGATTCAAAAGACGCAGCCCGGCCACAGGACCCACCCCTTTCCCGAAACATTGAAGCCGGGCGCGAGAGGTGGGTGCGCTATTGGCCGGCGCGCCCAGCGGGGCGGGGCCTAAGTGTAAAACCGGAAGAGGAAGGAAAACGCTGGGCCCTTCGAGGGACCCTGGGAGATGTAGTCTTAATCTGGCAGGTACCTGGGACGGGGGCGCTTTCCAGGGAGACTGAACCTCGGAATCTGGCCCAGCTAGGAATTCGGGAATTCACGCAATGGCCCTGCCTCCCAAACCATAGACAACATGCGCTAGCCGTGTGCAAAGGGCCAAAAAAAAAAAAAAAAAAGGGTATGACACCTCAGGCAGTCCTCTTATTATTTAAATACAGGCTGGCCACCCAGGGTTACTGGAGAGAATTATTAACCTGTTTTAAAGAGAGTAATTGCTCCTGTCACTAACTTCGGAGCTGGCGTAACAGAACTGCCCACGTAGGAAGAGCTCTACCTTAAAAACATTATGACTCATGTCTGTAATAGTTTTCTTCCATCCCACTGAGTAGGCCAGATCACTTTTGATATGAGACTCATATGTTGTACCTGTGTCCCGGGTGCCCTGGAGGGTGTTTATCACTCTCCAGTGAGGCCCAGGGCCCCCTAGAATGAACTTCGTGGAAGCCACATAGTTTACATTTTAAGTCAAAACATCACGAATCACCCCTAAACCAGGTGAAAATCTGTCGTGGTTTTCATGGAACACAGTTTAAGGCAGGTACTTATTTCTTTAAACAACAGCATTTGCCCCTAATCATTCAGGCAGTCAAAGGCACCTTTGAGAGTAACAGCATTTTTTTCCATCCCCTCAACAGCGCTACCCAGTGGACAGATTGAATAAGGTGTTTCAACTTTAGATAAGAATGTGGAGGATCAGAGAGGTTAAGTGACTTGCACAAGGCTGTTCAGTGAGTTAGTGTCAGCACTGGGGCTGCTGAACCCAAATTCACACTTTTCAGAGTTGCCTGACAGGAGTCAAGAAGGCCAGTTGGGGAAGTTGCTGTCCTGCCTGTGCTGGTCCCCCCACACCTAGCGCAGGTGGGTCCTATTCTGGGGCCAACATTTGGTATATGTTAGGGTCAACCTCACAACAGGTATATGTTTAGCAAGCCTCCAGCCTGGACCTGTGGCGGGTCATGGCAGTCTCTGACCAAACTTTACACAGGCTCCTCTGAGCCCTCTTTTGTACCAGGTCTTGTCCTTGGGCCCTGTCCTCTGTCTAACCCAGATTTTGCAAGAATCCTGCCAAGTCAGTTTATTGAGACTTCCCCCCACCCCTTTGATACCTGATAATCCTTGATATTTGATCAAGTTTCTTATCCCCACCTTTGATATATAAATCCTTGGCCTGCCCTTAGTAAGAATACTGTTACATTAGTTTAGCAAGAATCCCCCTACCCTTGACGAATCCTTTTAGTAATTTTCCATTCCATGACCCCCTCCCTCTGCTTACTGACTACAAATGCCCAGCTGTCTTTGGAATTGAATTCGGATAATTGAAGCCTCTTTCCCCTATTGAAATAGTACTGGATAAAATCTTTCTTTTCTGCCTTGAACTGGCATATGGCTCTATTTCTCTTTTAATAGCAGGTACTGATGAAAGTAGCCTGTTGCTGAGACGAAATAAGCAGACAAGACGGCAGCTACTTTCACATCCAAACAGCAGTCAGGGAAGACAGCTGGACTCAGCCTCAGTGTATCCAAGAACTCTAGCAGCAGGGATTAGAGAGACTTATTTCAGTCAATTCTTAAATACAAATTCTCTATGAAATATCAGAGGGTGCCCTAGGAAGTAGTGAGCTCTCCATCATAGGAAAAGGAAGGCAAATGTGGGACCACTGCGTGGTGAAATGTAACAGACAAGACTCCTGAAAGTGTTGGAGAAGGATTGGCCCATAGGCATTTTAAGGACCTTTCTTAGGCTTAGAGAATGAATGACAGACCTGAATGGTAGGGATAGATTATCTTGAGGGCCCAGGAGTAGGGGATCAAGGAAGTACCAGGAGGTCAGTCCCGGCAGGGAGCTGAGAGCTTGGGGCAGAGCATGTCCTCAGGGGGATTGAGGGTGACCCCAACACGGGCCTCTAGGGAGAAGAGGCATAGGCAGGCCTATAACAAGGTGGGGCAGGGAGCCGAGGTGCTGCATGAGGAGAGGCTGCCGCTGGGAAGAGTCGGGAAGGGCTGAACAACCCCTTTCAATCCTAAGCTCCTGGGGTTGGGGCTAGGTGCAGAGAGGGTCTGCCCTATATATCCTCACACACACCATGTGACCTTGGGCAAGTCCCGTCTCCTCCCTTGTCTCCATTTCTCCATGTGGGAAAAGCAGAGGCCCTCGTGCCCAACACAGACGATGTGGTGTGGATTAAACAGGGTGGATGTGAGAGTGCTCTGCGTATTGTAGAAAAGCAGATGTTTCTCTGCCTCAGCGTCAGGTTGGGTGAGAGCCACTCATCTCTAACCTGCTCTCCGCAGGGTAGCCAGAGCGATCTTTACAAAACCAGATCTAATTATACCCCCACTCCCTCAGAAAACAAAAGAAAACAAGGAAAGCCTGCTTGAAGGTTTCCCACTGCTCCTCAGATAGAGACCAAAGTCTTTGTGGTCTGGCCCCCGACCATGGCTACAGCCACCTTGTTCACAGGCCCCCTGGCAGCTTGCTCGGTTCCTGAGACCCAGCAGTATTTTCAGCTGCCTCTGGACCTTTGCTTCTCCCCTTCTCAGAATCCCGTGCTCTGACTGTCAACTAGCAAACCCCTTCCCCTCAGTTGTGAGGCCCTCCTCGCCCAGCCAAACCAGGTCAACTCCCCTTGCTCGTCCTTGCACAGCCCCTGCCCCTCAGGGCTCTGGTGAGGCACATTTGCTGTGTGATGACTGGGTTGCTTGTCCTGCTGTTCCTGGATTATGAACTCCGTAAGTGCATGTATCTGATGTGGCTACCAAAAGTCCCCAGAGGCCTAGGAAAGTGCCAGGACAATTTAAAAAATATTTGAAATGAAAATTAAATCTCAAATCACAGACTGCACAATTTCCACTCCAAACTCCCTTGGGCCACACCCAGGAGGCATTCCCTCCTGGGAAGAGAAAAAACAGCATCAGTGCACTCTGCACCTGCCAATTGCTCAGATCAAAACCTTGGAGTTACCCTTAACCTCCCTCTCCCCACATTACATCTGACCTGCCAGAAAATCCTGTTGATTCTAGCTTAAACAGATATCCAGAATTCTGAAATGCTAAGATCTGAATCAAATCCAGTGGAGGCACAGACCTGGCAGGGCCTGAGTGGAGGGCATGGACGTAATGAAACAAGATTGTCCATGTGCTAAAAATGAATATTGTTAGGGCGAAGACGGAGATGCATTGTACTAGTTTGTCTATTTTGTACATATATTTTAAATTTCCAAGATAACATATATTTTAATATATAAAAGATATATTTTTAAACTATAATTCTTATTGATTAAATGTAATATATATATGATTCTGAGGATATATAATATCCTCAGAATATGACACTTCTCACCACCTCCTTGGCGTAACACCCTGGTTCAAACCAAGATCATGTCTGACCTACATTTTTGCAGGGGCCTCTTCATTGGTCTGTCTGCTTCTACCCTAAACTTCCTATGATGGTTAATTTTATGTGCCAATTTGACTAGGCAATGGCACGCCAATATTTGGTCAAACATTATTCTGGGTGTTTTTCTGTGAGGGTATTTTTCAGATGTCGATGAGAGCACATTGAACTGGGAGACCGAGCAAAGCGCATTGCACTCACTCACTCGTGCGGGTGGACCTCATGCGATCAGTTGAAGGTCTGAATAGAACAACAAGGCCGACCCTCCCCCAAGGAAGACAGCACTCTTGCCTGACTACTTTGAACTGGGGACATCAATCTTTTTCTGACTTTGAACTTGACCTGAAACACTGGCTCTTCTAGGGGCACCTTTCAGACTGGAACTTACGCCACCGGCTGTCCTGGTTCTCAGGCCTTCTGACTCAAACTGGAACTAAACCATCAGCATTGCTGGGTTTCCAGGTTGCCAACCCATTCTGCACATTAGGGGACTTGCTTACCTCCATAATTGCATGAGCCAATTCCTTATTATATATACAACAGACATATATACATAGATATGTGTGTGTATATATATGTTCACATACACACACCTGGGGGTTGGGGGTCAGCTCTTTTGTTCAAGTCTCCAGCTGACTGCATGAGGCCCACACACATCAGGAAGCGCAATCTGCCTTTTGTCAGCCTACTGATTTAAATGTTGATCTCATCTAAAAATACCTTCACAGAACTGTTGGTTCTGTTTTGCTGAACCCCAATATACTTCCTAAAGTCTATTATTCCAAAAAAACCTTTGTTTTGAAAAATGTTAAATATATTTAAAAATTGAAAGAGTGGACAATGAACACTGTACCCCTTTCATCTAGATTTGCCAATTGATAACATTTTGTCACATTTGCTTTTGCTTTATGTGTGGGTGTATGTACACATACTTTTTTTTCAGAGCTATTTCAAAATAAGTTGCCAATATCATGATACTTCAACTCTAAATATTTCACCCTGGCTCCTAAGAATAAATATTCTCATATGTAACTACAGTACAGTATAATACATCATACCTAAGAATTTAATATTTGCTAATATCTAATATACAGTCCATATTAAATTTCCTTCTATCATTCCTAATATGTCCCTTGTAGCCTTTAACAAAAAACCCAGTGTCAGACTCCAAGAAGGGACTAGTGGTTACCAAAGGGGAGGGGCGGGGGAGGGCAGGTGGGGAGGGAGAAGGGGATTGAGGGGTATCATGATTAGTACACATGGTGTGGGGGGTCACGGGGGAGACAGTGTAGCATAGAGAAGACAAGTAGTGACTCTGTGGCCTCTTACTACACTGATGGGCAGTGACTGCAATGGCATATGGGGGAACTCGATAATAAAGGTGAATGTAATAACCACAATGCTTTTCATGTGAAACCTTCATAAGAGTGTATATCAGTGATACCTTAATAAAAAAAACAACACCCAGTGTCATGTCAAGAATCACACATTGCATTCAGGTATCATGTCTCTTTAGCTTACTCCAATCTAGAACAGTCCCTCAACCTTTTTTTGTCTTTTATGAAATTGACATTTTTAAAGCAACCAGGCCAGTTGTCTTATGTAGTCTGTTCTCAACACAGCAACCAAAGGAATTATTTCAAGACCTAGTTAGATCACGTCACTCCTATGTTCAAAGCCCCGCAGCGGCTGTCCATCTCACTTAAGGCTCCCGATGACCGCCCAGGGCGCCCTGGATGTCCTCACCCCCTACAGTGTCCTCCAGGACTTCAGCCCCGGCAGTCTGCCCCCTGCTCGGTCACAGGTCTCCTTGCGGCTCGGCGGCCAGGCCAGGCCGGCTGCTCTCTAGGACTCTGAGTCCTTCTCCTGGAAGGCTCTTTCCAGGACATTTGGTTGGTTCACTCCCTCACTTCCAACAAGTTTTTGCTCAAATGCCTTCTCACTGAGGCCCACCCTTCCAACCTGCCCCTGCAGCCTTCCCCAAGCCTCCGGTCCCCTTACCTTACACCATCTGTTTTTAATTACATATTTTAATTTTGAAAACAATCTCAAATTTAGAGAAAAGTAGCAAACAAAATACAAATAGTTTTTTTTTTCCTTGCACCATTTGAGAGTTAATTGCTGCCCAGTTACAACATCATCTCAGATATTTTGGTGGGGATTTCCTACAAACAGGGACATTTTCCTACTTAACCACAACACAACTTTTACCATCAGGAAGTTAGCATTGATATGTTTCTGCCTTCTCATCCTCAGACCCCATTCAAGTTTCACCAATTGTCCCAGTAAAGTCCTTTACAGTAAAGGGACCCAGTTCAGGAGCACTGTATTTAGTTGTAGTGGTTTAGTCTCTTCCACTATGGAAGATTCTCTGCTTTCCCTTGGCTTCATGACTTTCACACTTTCAAAAATAATAGTTACTTTGTAGAATGTTTCTAAATCTATGTTTATCTGTTGTCCCCTCATGATTTTAGATTCAGGTTATCTGTCTTTGGCAGGAATATTGCAAAAGAGATGAGGAGATTCCTCATTGCATTCACTCAGGAAGCACCTGGCTTTGTTTTGACCCATTACTAAAGATGTTAACCCTTCTCAATTGATTAAGCTGGGGGTCTGTCAACCTTCTCCACTGTGAAGTTACTCTTTTTTCCCCCTTAAAATTAATAATTATTTTCTGACTTTGGAACTGTGTAAATATCCCATTCTTCATCAACATTTTAATGTATTCATTTATTTATTTACATCCGTACGAATTCTTATTTTATTCAATAAAATATGTTAGTATCATTGCTATGGAGTGAATTTTTGTTTCCCCTAAATTGATATGGCAAAGCCCTACCCCTCAATATGATGATATTTGGAGATAGGACCTATAGGAGGTAATTAGGGTTAGATTAAACCATGACAGTGGGGCCCTCAATCCCATCTCTCTCTTCCCAAAGTGCAGAGGACAGGCCACCTGAGGACGCAGTGGGAAGGCAGCCGTCCGCAGGCTAAGGAGGGAGCCCTCACCAGACACTGACCCTCCTGGCGCCTTGATCCTGAACTTCCAATCTCCAGTACTGCAAGAAAATTAATTTCAGTTGTTTCAGCCACCCAGTCTATTGTATTCTGTAATAACCTGAGCTAAGATAAGCATTATTAATTGACACTTGGGAGCCCATTCAAGTTGGCTCTTGTGTCCTTTGAGTTATATTCATCATTCTTAAACCTTTCTTTGCTTTCTGACCCAAGATAGTCCAGGCTCATTTTGCACTTTCCCTGGTCCACGCCTAGAATCAGGTATCTCTCCAAAGAGACTTGATTCCTTTTACTGGAACATGGTACTTAGAAGCCAGTCTCTGGGTGCTAGATGTGCTCATTGCTATTGGCATGTCACTACTCCCAGGCTAGTACACATACATACACACCTAACTATATCTATTTCTCTATTTATGTATATATTTTGAAATCCATGAGTTTACACTTATCCCTACAATTCCAATGCAATACTACAGGGTCCCTTCTGGTTTTCTCCATTTCCTTATTTGTAACTCCCTTTTTAAATGATAATCTGGTTCCCGTTGCCCTTAATATGTTTACTTATTTGATCAAGCCCCCCTCTGTGTAATTTTTCATTGCCACTCCCTTCTCATTGCCCGGATCCTCCTTCATCCCATCTTGGTTTGCAGGCCGAACATGCACGCCCTATTCATCACACTCAAGCTTTGACGCCTCACACTTGACCTTCTTCAACTTGAATGCCTCCTCACCCTGCTTAGGCCCAACGACCCGTGCCAGGCTGCTCCTCCTTACTTGGCCTGGTCTCTGACACCCTGCACTGGGGCACCCCCCACCCCCGCCATAGGACACCCTCCCCAGCATGCTCAGGTTCTGGCTCCCCAGGCTGGGCCCTTCTCCTGCAGGGCATCATCACCGTGCTCTGGCTCTGATACACTGGACCAGGCTGCTCTATGCTTAGATACCCTCCTTGCTCCCCATGCTCGGCTCCAATACCCAGCACCAGGCCTTGCCTTCACGTGAACTCTTTTCTCACCCTACTTGGGCTCTGACAGTCCAGGATGAGGCCTCCGCACGTGTGGATGCCCTTCTGTCTCCATGCAGGCTCTGCCCCCAACCCTGGGGCTTACCCTGTGTAGACATCTTCCTTACCCTCCTTGGTTCAAACACTCTACACCAGGCCACCCTACACATGGCTGCCTGTCTTGCTCTGTCCCATCTAATAGTTTTAGGGCTGAAAAGAAGTGGATGAAGGTGAAGAATGCTGTTCCATTCTTCATTGTTCCAAAGCACTTACCACTTTTGTATACGTCTGCTACTTTATCCCATCAGTTTTGCTGTAACAAAATACCACAGACTGGATGGTCTAAACAACAGAAATATATATCCTCACATTGCTGGTGGCTGGGGAGTACAAGAATAAGGTGCTGGAAAATTCAGTTTCTTGTGAGGCCTCTACCTGGCTTGCAGATGACACCTTTTTACTGTGTCCTTAAACGATTTTTTCTCTGGGCAGTACAGAGAGAGAGAGAAAGCTCTCTGGTGTCTCTTCCTCTTCTTATAAGGACGCTAGTCCTAACTGATCAGGGCCCTATCCTTATTACCTCATTGAACCTTAATTACCTCCTTGAAGGTCCTATCTCCAAATACAGTTACCCTGGGGGTTGGGGCTTTGACATATGAATCTTGGGGGACATAATTCAGTCGACAGTATTTGACAGATTTGCTATTTTGCTTATTTATTATGTTTACTGTTTAGTGCATCCCCACTCCCCACACCTGCATATCAGCTCCCCACCAGCAGGAGTCTTTGTCTCTGGGTCCCTGTGGCATCTCAAGAACCTGGAAGGGTAGCTGGAGGCACTCATACGTGTGCAGGGACCACTTGAATCGGAGGAAGTTCGCATGAGGAACCTCACTTCCACTTTCCCCTGTCCCTCAGAACTTTGGCAGGAAGAGCAGAATCAGTGGGACCGGGTACAGTTTATTTTTCCATAAAGAGCAAAGCACAGAGGAGCAGGGAAAAGCAGCTGTAGGCAGGTTCCAGGCACTGGCTGAGGCCCCAGGAGGCCTTGGTGGCTGCCCCAAGAATGAACAGGCACCTGAGGCGTGGCCGGCCAGGGCCCTCCACCGTGATGGTGGAGAAGGAGCCGGGGAAGGTGAGGCGGAAGCTGACTGAGTCACACCAAGCCAGGCTTCAGGGATGAGCGGCGGCAGTTGGGGCAGCTCCGCGTGCCGTTGCTCTGCAAGCACCTGGGGGGGCAGAGAGCTCTGTCACTCACGGAGCCCAGCCCGGGTCTCACTCTCTCTCCTTCTCTATCCTCTGCAGGGGCTGGGACAGTGTCAAGAGGAGGGGTGGGCCCCCAGCGCCTGTGGACAGCCCTGCTTGTCCCCCACTTTCTGCCCCAGGGGCTTCCAGGACAGAGCCTAGGCTGGGAGTCAGGAGGCCGGACACAGGTCTGGCTGTGGACGTCCGAATCCCATGACCTTTGAGAGGCCTCTGGGTTCTCTTTGGGGAGAATAAGAACAGCCACCTCATAGGGCTGCTGGAGGGTTTGACAAGTTAATATGTGGGAAGCTCTTAGAATACTCTTGGGATGCAGAAAGCACTATGTATGTGTTAGCTGTTAGTATTTCTGCTGTGATTAGGCCAGCTGGGGCCCCACGGTGTTCCAAAGAGACCCTGTGGCCCCTGCCTGCCCGCCAGGAGCCCTCACCTGTGGTGGAAGATGTGCGAGCAGGGCAGGGCCTGCAGCCGGCTATTCCTCTCGCCTATGGACTCGCCGCACAGGCCGCAGTAAAGCTCTGTCTCCTCCACACACTCGTGGAAGCGCACGACGTGGGCACGCAGCTCCCGCTGCGACCCCCTGCGGCGGTAGATGCTCTCGCTCAGGCAGTGCAGTTTGAGCTGGCTCAGCTGGGGCCGGCGGGGCAGCAGTGCGGACGTAGGGGACAAGGCCAAGCCAGGGCTGGTGAGCAGCTGTCCTGCTTCCCGCCTTGCTCAGCCCAGAAGCTGCCCCGGGGGGCCACCGAGCAGACAGTACACTCAGAGTCCAGTCCTGGTTGCGTTCCTGTCTTGCTGAGGGACCTAAGAAAAACATCCTGCCCTCTCTGGGCCTCGGTTTCCCCTCGTGCAGAACAAGGTCAGTGAGGTGAGTGGTCCCCACCCCAAACTGGCTGGGAACCCCAGGCTTTTGAAGGATTTCACTGACCAAACCTGCTCCACGAACTTCACTGCTTTCTTGTCTTTGTTAATTAAATACACACAACAGCTCATCAGTATTTCTGGCCGGCCTGAGATTCCTGGGTAAACTTGAGTGGCTATAATCTAGCCAAAACCAAACATATTTGGCATTTTAATTGGACTGTGCACCTGATCCCAGAGAAATCCATATCTTCTAGAAGACTATGAAAAACACCAAGACTCTCTTCAACATGTAAAGATGTGGATACAATTATTAAATTTGGAGAGACCACATTTACTACAGAAGGAACAGAGGCTTTGGAGTTAAGACAGACCATTACCAGGTGTGGGACCTCGGGCACCTCTCTGAGCCTCATTTTTCTCATCTGCAAAAAGGGGTTTGCAGTACCCACCTTGTAGGGAAATACTGAGGCCTGGAACCAATACCTAAACCCTGTGTGCCCAGCTCTCAGTGAGTGGAGGCCATTGTTCAGTTTTAGTGACCATCAAGAAGACTCTGGGGAATTCTGACATCCTCCAAGCTATGGGGTTCTGTCCTGCCCCTGATGCACTCTCTGGGTGGAAGAGGAACAGCCAGGGTCCAGGGATGGCTGGGGGAAGCTCCCGGAGATCAGGACATGGGAGGGCTCAGGGCGTCCTTCCCACCCACCCGGGATCCCACCAGGGGCTCTTGACTCCAGACCCAGAAGACAGAATTCAGTCTGACCTTGTTCCCCACCTCCTCGGCCAGGTCCTGGGCTCTCTCGACAGCATCCAGAGCCTGGGAGGTGAGCAAAAGCCAGGGATACAGACAGAGCTCTCTGACAGAAGCCAGGGCTCATGGGAAAGGAGGGGATAGGGGACGGCAACACGGCTGGGCAGCTGCCCTGTGTGTGAAGGTGGCAGAAAAGAAGCTGGTGCAGCCATAAGAGCTATGCAGACGTGTGCTGCCTGCCTCGGTTTAGTCAGACACAGAATGGGAAGCATATTTCTATCTTGTGGGCACTGTGAAATTCTGGGAAGCAGTTAAATATCATGAATTCAAACCCCAGCTCTGGCCCTCAACTAGTTATGGGTCTGGAGGACACATGGGCCTTCTCTGAGTCTGAAAAATGCCTTGGGATGTCCTAGCTTCACAGGATTGGGGCGAGGCTGATGTTAGACAAAGTGTCCAGCCCAGGGCAAGATTCCTGCCCAGGACCCAACCCACAGACTGCTGGCTGAGAGCTAGGGGCTGAGGGGCAGGGCCAGACCATACCTTGTCCAGTATCTTCCTAGCCACCCAGCATTTGGCCACACCCAGCAGCACCTGCACCTGCCCCAGTCGGTTTCCGATTTCGGTCATGAGGCTCATGGCGGAGTCGTACCTGGGGAAGGCTGTCTGCACAGCCAAGTGGAGAGTGGAGTCAGGCTGAGCCAGGCCTGCAACTCCTCCACCACTTCCCAGTGGCCTCACCTCCAGGTCCCCACGACTCCGGTGGATGTCAGCAAAGCAGAGCAGGCAGAGTGCCTGTAGTGGCCGGTCCCCATGCTGCAGCGCAATTTTCATAGACTCCTGCGAGGGAGGCTGGTCACTCAGGCCCGCTCATCCGCTCCCAACCACAGGGCCTCCGACCCAGTGGGCCTCACTGATGGGGCAACCCAGCGATCACCAGGATCCTCAGAGCCTAACACACCTCGCACGGTGCGGCCCACGAACCCCGCCCCCACTGCCAATTAAGGCCTCGCACCCAATGAAGCAGACACAGACTCAGAGAGAAGTGACTTGATCAAGGTCACCTGGTTAGTAGGTGGCAAAGCTGGGATTTGAACCCAGGTCAGTGGAACTCCAGGGACTCTTTTCCTACTTAAAGTGCCCCACAGAGGCTATGTGGGGTGCAGAGGGAAGTCCCCTCCCCTGAGAATGGGCTGGAAGGGAGTGAGGTTTGGAGTGGGGGGAAGGGAGAACGCATCCATCAGAGGGTCAGCTACGGAGAGGCTGTGCCAGGGGCAAGCCTTGGGGGCTCGGGGGGGCTGGTATGGGAGGAGGAGACCCTGGCCCACACCGTCACCCTGCCCCTGCCTGCCTTCCTGGCTGCCCACCTCACAACACTCCATGGCATTGCCCAGGCGGCCCAGCAGGCGGTATGCCACAGCCATGTGGTAGTGGCTCATGGCCCGGTACTTGAGGCTCCAGCTTTTGCCGTAGTCGTTAACGAGCTCTGCGGCCTTGCAGGGGAAGAACAGGGCTTTCTCGTAGTCCTGCAGGGGACACAGGGAGGGGTGAGGGTGGGAAGGGGCACCCCGAGGGGCAGGAGCCGCCCCAGTGTTGAGGGCTGCAGGGCCTGGCGTCACCAGCAACCAGGGGTGCACACGGGCCCAGCTGGTATTCATCTATCCCTTCTCGGATCCAGAGAAAGTGATGCAGGCGAGGGAACAGCCGGGCACAGGTACGGGCCCGTGCGCGCGGGGGTTCTCATCCGCTTTGCCAATGCATCCCAAGGGCCTGGCGGTCCTTGGCTCTTAGCAGATGCGCGATAAATCGTTTTTGAATGAACGAATGAGAAGGCAAGAAAGTACCGTTGGCTTCCCTTCCCAGCCAGTCCCAGCTGGGTAGGAGGAGGAGACCCCGGGGCCCCACACCCCTCGGGAGTCCGGCACCCAGCGGCGACTGCTCGCGGGGGCTCAGCGACGCACGGGCGGCCCAGAGAACATCGGGACAGCCCCGCCGGGGCGACGAAGGCGCCCTCTCGCCCTGCCTCACCGCCCACCCTCCAGATGCCCTTTCCACCCGGCCACTGCCAGCGCCTGACCCCGCCTCCCGCCCACCAGGGAAGCAAGGACACCCGGGCGGGCCGCCTCCCGCCTTCTCCGTCGCATCCGCCGCCGCCCGGCCCCCTTCTCCGGAGGGGCTCCCGCCCCCACCTCTTCCCACGTTCCCAGCAGTGCGCAGACACCCTCTGGCATTTCTTACCTCGTTTAACAAATAAAAACCTAAATCAAAATCAAACAACCTTCGGCACGGGCCCTGCTCTGCTCTCCGCGCGTAAATTCACAAGCATGATATTAAAGTGTAGTATTAGAATAACCTAAACTTAGATCCAGATCTTTGAATCACTGTATCTCAAAGTATTAAACAAAGATTTTGAAAAATAATAAAGCATCAAGTGAAAGCAAAAAAAAAAAAAAATTCACAAGCATGAACGGATAACAACACGAAATGGTGTCGGAACGGTGGGAATCGGCAGCTTTGGGGGATGTCGTCTCCTGCGGTCTGCCCGAAGTTGGGGCAAAACTGAACAAACAAGGAGAAGTAACTGAAATTAATGAAGCTCTTGCCGAAAATCCAGGACTTGTCAACGAAGCTTGTTATGAAGACGGTTGGCCGGCCAAGACGACACTGAATAATCCTTCAGAACTGGACGAACTTACGAGAGAAGAAGCACATGAGAAACACGTGAAATCTACTGAGGCCTGAAAATGGAACTCCTAGATAAACTAGTATGAAGCGACTGAATCTAGCATAGTTGTCTGAAATTAGTGGTGGATAGAAAATTTTAAATAGCAACTTTAAGTAGTACCAGTGGAAGAATAAACTACTTTCAACAGTGCTGTGGGAAGAAAAATCCCCTTCACTTTCTAATTACAGATAAATACACTATGTACCTTCTCCACAATACCCTATGATCTTTAGGCTAGGCTACAGTTACAGTATTCAGAGTTGCTAAAATTATGTGTAAACAGTAGGTATAAAAATTACAAATTCAAGGATAACATTATCTTAAGCCTTATATAACTTGCTTATATCCATCCCCGGATTTGGGTCAAAATACTTAATGATCTTTCCATTGGGAATGCCTGGCAGTGGAGAAAAGTCTTTGTTGTATATTGTCAGATGAAGAACAATACTACCTTAATTTTGCAATATACTGTATTAGCTGGTGCTATTTTTATACAGTGAAGCAATAGCCTTGCAGGAAAATAAAAACAGTTTAATAATAAAAAACCCAACATCTTCATAAAAAAAAAACCAAACAACCTTCTTTTGATCTCATATTCCCTCCAGCTACAGTCCCATTTCTCTGTTCTTTCCCATAGAAAACCCATCTTATCTTTCATATATCTAACAAGCATTTCCAAGTTATTATGACAAAAAGAGAACCCTCAATAACCCCCAAAAGACCTGTTCCTGAAACCTTTTGGTGTGTATTTTTAAATTTGAAACTATGTAAGTGTTCTACAGCTTCAAAAAATTAAATTGCATTTAAAAAAATCCTAAAAATAGAAAATGGAAATAGATGGCCCTAATTGTGTATCATTATATTACTATTATAATTAATTATAACTATAATTACATGTACTTGAATTATATATTGATATTATAATTTAATAGAATATAATACAATATTATATTTAATCATACTATATTATTATAACTACATAGGAAAAAAATTATTTCAAATGACTTTAGAACATGCTCAGACAGTTCATCTATAATGGGATATATTATAAAGGCAAAAGAATGGCAAAGAAATTTTAAACTTCCTTTGGTTGTCCTTTTATTTTGATTTTTTTGAGTAATAACGGTATTGTCTTTTGAAAGAATTTTATGTTTTGTAGGATAAAGTAAGCATATAATTATGTTGTTAGAAACAAAGATTTTTCAAGAAAAAAGAATCAAGTTTAAAATAAATTAAAAAAAATTCTGAAACACTAAACTTCAATTGGAAACATCAGCATAAACTTCAGTTGTCTTGGCAACTGAGATTCAGAAGCAATGATATCCCACTAGCAATGAGAACAGCACACTTTAAAGACCATTTCCTACTACAAAGACCCCAGAGAAATGGCTGACTCCAGGCCGAAGGGCAGGGAATGTACAAAATGAGCCCGGGACAGTCCATTGTACCAGAACACAAAAGCACTTTCAACAACTAAATGAAGTCTTGTCAAAAGGACGCAGGAACAATACTGCTAGGAATTCCATGAGCTAAAGTTAAGACAATCTGAACATCACAAAGAACAGTATTGCAATTGACTGAAGGATACTGAATCCTCATAAAAGCCCTCCTTTCATGATGATACTTCAAACAAAGAAAGCAGGACAAGCAATGTGACCGCTGCAGGCGGGCGACGGCATCAACTCCTTGTTGTGAAAAATGGTTGTTAAGGGAGGAAGTTTTTATTCTGTCTTTCCTTTAGCAACTGTATTTCAGAATAACCAGCTAGGCCCAGTTAACTAGTCAATGTTCTTCCTTACAGAAACACCCCAGCTAATAATTGTAGAAGGAATGACAGAACTTGGAAGTCGCCATTTCATTAGAGTGGAAATCAAAGATCTGATTCAGGCAGCACCCCTGAATGGATGCTGAAACTGTTAGGGATGTGGCTGCAGACCCAAATGTTCACAGAACACCCAAGTGTCACCCCTGAGGCAATCCGCTGGTCCTGAGGGGAACACAGACCCTAAGTGGGGGGTCCGGCTGTCGCTTCCTCAGCCCTCCCGTATGATGGGGCATGAAGCATAGAGCCCTGCTCAGTGTGGTGTTCTTACCAAAGCTGTGTGCCTGAACCTCCCCAGGTCACGACCTACGTCCTAGCTCACAGGCAGTGGAGGAGATAAGGAAAGAAGGTGCATGGCTCCTTGGGGTAGCAATCAGACAGTGAGATGGACACCCTACAAGGAAATCAATCTGGCCTCCTCAATGAGTCGTAGAAAATAAAGGGGCGGCAGTCGGAATTTTCTATGGACAGAACTTAAGAGACATGGTGACCACTGCACTGTGTGCCTCTTGCTTGTGCTCCAGTTCAAACAAGCCCAGGAGTAAAGGCGTATTTTCAGAATAAGTAGAGAGATTTAAGGGATAATTGGTCATGATGGTGCGTGTGGTGATAGTATCGCAATTATATAAGGAAGTGTTATATAGGAAAATGTCCTCTCTTTTTCAGAGATGCATACTGAACTACTTTGGGGCAAAATATCATGGCATCTGTCATTTTATAAAACAATGCTTCAGTTAAAAATATGTAAATCAAACATGAAAAAATATAAAAAATTATTAAACCTATGATGGGTGTATGGAGCTTTATTATATTATTTATTCTACTTTCTGTATGGTTACTTTCCTTCATAATAAAGGTTTCTTCATAATAAAGGTTTTAAAACTTTCCCTCTGAATCCTATCGAATCTCACCAAACGGCTTCCTCAGGCAGCTAGTTGCCGAAAACAGAGACCTCAGTGCCATCCCGGATGGCTCATCCCCTCACGCCCCACCTCTGACCCATCAGCATTTACGCACTCATTTACCACAAGATTTATTAAGCATCTACTATGTGCCAGGAATGAACAAATCCAGGGGCCAAGCGCAGCCTGGCTGCACAGTGGGGAGGAGAGTAAATGCTCAGAACCAGAAGCCTGCTTCCCCCTTACCACTCAGACACCACCTTCTTGCACACCTGCTGCAGCCATGCTGGCCTCCATCCTTTCTGGAACATGCCAGGTACACTCCCCACAGGGCAGAGCTTTGTTCTAGTTGTTCCCTCTTTTGCCAGGTTTCTGCATGGCTCACCCTCTCACCTCCCTCAGGTTATCCGACTGATCTCACCTCTTGGAGGCCTTCCTACCACCCTTTTGAAATTGCGACATCCCCATCCTCAGCTTTCAACCCCATTTCCCTGCTTTCCTTTCTCCTAAGCACTTTCTAGCACGCTGATTGTGTTTATTGTCTTTCTCCCCTATCTGGAATGCAAGCTTCATGCAGCTGAGGACTTTGCTGTTATTTTTACTGCTGCATCCCAGGCCAGTAGCCCTTGGCATATAGTAGATGCTCAATAAACATCTGACTCCTCACAACAGTGTTGGAAGGTGGGTCCTACTCTCTCTCATTTTATAGATATACCTTCCAAGGTTCAAAGAGCAGAGTGACGTGCCCAAGATCACACAGCGAGCATGGGACAGTGCAGGTTCATGGCCTGCCCTCACACAGGAGTGTCCCATTTCCCCAACAAGTCAGACAGATCCAGGTTTGAATTCTGGCTCTGTCTTCCCCAGCTAAGTCTTTCCTTTCCTGGGTAAGTCTTCCCTCTCAGATTCTCTTCCACCTTGTCCCTACCTAACTGGGAGGACTAAACGAGGTAATGCAACAGGAGCACAGCCCCCCCCCCCCCCACAGTGCCCCAGGGCCTGGGCCCACCTTGACCTGTGCGTAGAAGCTGCCCAGGCTGCAGCAGACGCGGCACTCGAGCATGGCATCATCGTTGTTGTGTGCGTAGCGCAGGGCCTTCTCGAAGCTCTCCAGGGCCTTCTGGAAGAGGCTGAGGCCCAGGAAGGCGTTGCCCATGCTCAGGCTCACCTGGCCTCCGAGCTGGGCGCACGCCCTGGTGCTGGGCAGGCCCAGGCACGTCTTGCAGTAGGAGATGGTCTTCTGAAACTCACACAACTTCTCGTTGCTGCGCGCCAGGTTCAGGTAGCTCTCCAGAAGGAAACTGGCATCCTCCAGCTCCCGAGCGGTGTCAATCTGGACCACAGAAAACTGCCCACCAGGTGGGGGGCCAGTGGCTGTCATTCTGGACTCTGAGCCTCAGATCTGAGTATCCACACCTCCCAGCCTCACGCCCAGAGCTCCAGACCCACCGCTTCTGCCCCCGGCCTCAGATGTGTTTTGTGCTCCCAAAGATAGAAGCTTTAGCCCTGGAGCCTCCATCTCCTAAGCTCAGACCCCCAGTTTTCACCATTCTGCCCCAGCCTAGGTTGGCTGTCTCTATCCCCCACCCACCCTCAGCCCCAAACCTGGAGCCGGTGCCCCCCCAGGCTCAGACTCAGAAACACAAACAGGAAGGCTGAAACTAGACCTGGAGACATGACCATGAGATCCCCAAACCCAGAGGCTGAGAACCTCAGTTTCAGAGTCTCAGACACTGAAGTTCAAGGTCACAGGGCATAGGTGCAGATTTAGAGCCTTGGGTCGTGGCTGCTAGCCTGTGGGACACAGGGGAACCTGAGGAGGAAAGACAGAGGGGGCCGCCCAGGAGAAATGTAGCCCTCGCCCCACCCTCCTATGGCAGCTGTTGGGCGCCCCACCTTCAGCATCTCCTTGTAGCGGCCCATCTCTGAGTGGGCCGTGACCAGGCAGCCCAGCACGCGGAAGCGCCCCACAGGGTCCGAGCTCTTCTCCAGAACCTTCATCCACACTTGTAGCGCCTTCTCTGTCTGATTAGACTGGTACAGCCGGAGCCCCTTCGCGATCTGCTGCTTTGTCTGGTCCTGCCCCATCCTCCCAGAGCCCTGCGCCCCCCTTGGAGAGATCCTGGTGATTCTGTGCCTCTAGGCACTCATGGCAGGGGACCGACAGTGCCACCCGCCCCGAGCCCTGGGAAGAAAAGCAGCACTGGGCAGGAGCCGAGCAGGGCCTGGATGGAGAACGGGCGCCACCCTGGGCTCAGCCCCCGTATGCAGCTGTCCCTGCCAGTTGGGGCCACGTGGCTGCTGAGGAATGTCAGGCTCAAGGGCACGCAGGCTTCTGCCGCACCCACCCCCAAACTGGGAGGCGGTGTCCCAGGGATGCAGGCCCCTTGCCCTCTGGGTGCCCCCTTGGGTGTCTCCTCAGCACCTCTGACTCTGGCCCTGGCCCCCAGGCAGAGCAGGCCCTCCCAGCGGCCCTCCCAAGGAGCCATCTCCAGGGCTGGGCTGAGAGCTGGGAGGAAGCAGGGATGAGGCTGGAGCAGACACCCAGCCCCGAGCCTTGCTGCTTCTCCTGGGTCACAAACAACGCCCCAGGCCCACCCTCCCCAGGACTGGTTCTTGTGACTCACCAGGCACTGAGGTCGCTTCTCTGTGCACATGCGCACACCATTCCCAATTTCTCATCTTAACTCACAGTATGACCCAAGCCAAGTCACTAACCTCTCTGTGCCTCAGTTCCCCACGTGTAAAATATGGGTAATACAAAGTCAATAAACTCTAACTTACAGGGTTGTTACGTTACCCAACATAGTGCAGCGGGTAACAGCCTGGTCCCTGGAGCCAGGGCTGGAATCTGACCCTGCTGTTTATTAGCTGCACAGGCAGTGTGACTTCGGGCCACAGAGTAAGTACCCGCCTCACT
>JAQQAC010006904.1:725060-741057 GCA_029783875.1 Phataginus tricuspis | reverse complement strand
GGTGGTTAGAACTAAATGCTTACCAGTTGACAAGGACTTAGAACAGTGCCTGGCATGTGTTGACAAGCAAGAGGTTATCCCAAGCTGGGTCTGTCTGCTTCACGGCAAATCGCCCATAGGGACAGAAGGTGGCCCTTGAAGGTTTAAGAAGTGTCCCAATTTCAATTCCAATGGCAGTTTGAAAGGGTCCCTAATAATGAGCTTTGATGCCAGACATTGTGGAGATGGGCAAAGTCCTGGGCAGGGAGCAGACACTTGAAGCACTAGGCCGGGGCCCCTGCCAACCCCATCATTTTGTCTCCCCCTTTTCTCCTCTCTCTCTGCAGATCTGGCTCCCAGGGCAAAGCCCGTCCTTTCAGAGTGTACAGTGGTTTTTAGTATATTCACAAATTTGCGCATTGACCACCACTAATTTCAGAACATTTTTACCACCCTGGGAAGAAGCCCCACACTCATGGGTGGTCACTCCCCATTCAAATGTTGAAATCTTAACCCCCAGCACCTCGGCACATGACTCATTTTAGAGACACTATCTTTAAAGGGGTAAAATGAAGTCACGAGAGTGGGCCCTACTCTAAGGTCACAGGGAGATCAGGACACGCCCAGAGGGAAGGCCATGTGAAGACCAAGGACGAAGACGGCCACCTACAGGCCAAGGAGAGCGGCCTCAGAAGGAGCCGACCCTGCCAACACCGTGACCTCTTGACTTCAGGTCTCCAAAACAATGAGAAAATCAATTCCTGTTGTTGAAGCCTCCCAGGCTGTGGCACTGAGTTATGGCAGCCTGAGCAAACTACATACTCCACAACCACCATCTACGTTCTGTGGATTTGCCTGTTCTGCGCATTTCATATAAACAGAATCATACGATATGTGTGTTTTTGTGATGGGCTTCCTTCACTTAGCATAGAGATTCAAGGTTCATCCATATTGTAGCAGGTGTCAGCATGCCATCCATTTTGATGCTGAACAGTATTCTTGGTACCGATGCACCATTTTGTCATCCACTCAAGGTGATGGACACTTGGGTTGTCTCACTTTGGGACCATTATGAATAATGATGCTATAAACACTCATGTACAAGTTTTCACATAGATACGTTTTTATTTTTTCTTGGGTATACACCTTAGGAGTGGGATGGCTGGGTCATATGGTAACTCCAGTTAAGTCCTAGTTAGGGTGAATCAGCTTATTATACTCCTATAGGCAATTATACTCCATTCTGACATAAACTTATCTCTATAATTTTATATTCATTAGTTAAGGTTATTTGCTTAATATCTGCTTTCCCCCACTCAAAATGTGTGGGCAGGGACTTAACCTCAGTCACCACTGACTGTAACCCCAGAGCAAATAATGGCCATCCCTCTTGGGGGAGAGGGGAAGGAAAGGAACAGAACTTTAATTTTGCAATTTAGAGAAATGGCTACAGGTTTAGCAGCTCACCTGCCATGTCCTCCCTAATCTTGGGGAAACTGAGCATGGCCTCCTGAAAGAGCAATGACCTCCTGTTTACAGCAAGCAAAATAGGTCCAGAGAGGGACAGTCTGGGAGCAGCGGGGTAGGGGGACATTGCAGTTGGGGATCCAAGCCCCAGAGTCACGGCTCAGCAGAGGTAGAGTATGTACAAGCAGGCCCTTGGGACCAGATAAGGCCACCACGACTCCCCAAGGGGAATGGTCTTGAACCTGGACCTCAGGACACTGGGAAAGGGGGAGAGGGGGAGAACCACTGGCATAGGAGAGTTGGTTGAGATCTTTTTCTTACCTGGGAAGGTGGATCCTATGTTGAAGTTAACATCCAGCGGAGAAGGAAGCTGGGCCCAAAGGGAAACTGCTGAAGAGCCAGCGGATTCTCTTACTCAACAGTTCAGACATGAGTTCGCCTTGAGTCAGTTAGGGAAGAAGATGGGCAGCCTGGATCTTTGCCCCAAAGGAGTCTGGGACCACAGCCTTCTGGGTACCTGGGAACTCAAATGATCCCCAAACTTGAGAACTCGGTAAGGCAGGCTTCCTGTGCCCGAGTCCGCTCTTTGCTGCCTATTGCATGCAGTGAGGTCAAGGTCATGCTCCTTTAGGCCAGGGCTGTGGCTTGTCTTTGTATCACTAGCATGCGCACAGTCCCTAGCAAAGCGAGAGATCAACAGAACAGTAACAACTAACACTTGCTGAGCTAGGCACCTGCTACACTTTACAGATAAGAAAACCGAGGTGCAGAGAGACAAGGTGCTCTGCGCAAAACCACACTGCTTCCTACAGAGCAGGGACTGGGTTCCAAGCAATGAGACTCTAGGAGTCCCACTCCTCGCTATGATACTGTCCCTGGAAAGAGGCATGGGAGAGAAGTTACGGGGAACTGGAGCCGCGCTGTCAGGAATCACGGAGATCTTTACCTGATACCCAGGCTCACCGGGAACGTAAGCCACAGGTCTGGGCTACATGGGCAGAGGAAACGTGTACCAAGCAGCTGAGGAGGGGGTGAACAGAATCAAGCCTTGCTCACCAGTGCCCAGCAGTGAAGGTGGAGAAAAAGCCCCCAAAGTTTGGGAGGACAAGTCACAGAACAAAATGCTCTTTTCTGGCCACTTAAGCTCTACTGGGTGGTGGCGCAGCAGAGGCCTGGGGGCTTTTACTGAGAGCCTGCTGTGTCAGGTACCTACCAGCAGCTTGCCTCACATCAAGATCCCTGATTTATAGTCAAAACTAGGAAATTAGTCCAAAACAGGTCACAGTCTGGCATGCAAGGACTGAAGATTTCCAAGTTGGTCGCCTGCATTTGTCAGATTCCATACAAAACCCCCCATCTCCTACTCCTCTTGCAGATGGGATGCTCAAGCAACCCCAGGCCTGTGATCCTGCCTGTCTACCAGACAGTGGTCAGCGTCTGGCCCTGGGAGACCAAGACTGTCTTTCGCCCACAGTCCCTGCCTCTTCCCCACCCCATTCTCACTTTGGCATCGTCCTGGTGTGGCTTCCCTTTCACACCTCAATCCCCTGCCTGGCATGTGCAGCTCCTGCTCCAGAAGCACCACAAGCACAACTGGAGGGGACAGTCCCGGGACCCCCTGCCACTAATTGTGGGAGCATCCTTGAGAAATCTGTCCCTCTCTACAAATTCACTTTCTTAGATGTAAATGGGGTATCATGTTTCTGGGCAAGATTTCTGTGAAAACCAAATCAGATGATAAAATAAGAACTTGCTTTGAAAACAGGACATTGAACTAATGCCCCTCTAATGGTCTTCCTAAATCTTCCTTGAATTGGCTCGGCTTGTAATAGTGGAAAAACTAGAAATAACCTGTGTCCACTAGGACAGTGGTTGAGAGCCATGAACTGCTATGTAGCCTCTAAAAACGAAAGTTGTAGATGCCAATGCACATACCCAGATGAAGACTGCCCAGGACAATGTAATGACTGAGAAATGCACACAGAAAATTCTGTATGCTATGGCATGAGCTCCTTATTAACAAATGACATTTACATATTTTTGTATCTAGAGAGAAACATTCTGGAAGCAAACCCCATATGTTTAACAGTTATCAATCAGCTATGAGTTGGGGAAACACTCATTTTTAACGTTTACACATTTGGGGTTGTAAGCGACTTCAACAAAGGGAATGGCGCTGTGCCAATCTCTCATCTTCCTAACTCTACTGCGTGGCTGTTTTCATTTCCACTTGGCAGATGAGGCTGACAACGTGAGGTTCAGAATCAAGTCACTTGCCCAAGGTCACACAGCTGGTATTATAACCAGATTATGAGACTCCTAAAAACAAGCTTTCCCACCACAGTCTAAGGCCTCTTCCTTAACTACAGGCAAACCTGGGAGGTACTGAGGTTTCAGTTCCAGACCACTGCAACAAAGGAAATCAAATGAATTTTTTGGTTCCCAGTGTACATGTGTATTTACACTATAGTCTATTAAGTGTACAATACAGCATGTCTTCAAAAAGTGTACGTACCTAAAAAAAACTATTGCTAAAAAATGCTAACCATCACCTGTGCTCTCAGTGAGTCATAATCACTGATCACAGATGACTGTTAACAAATACGATAATGAAGAAGTTCGAGATATTGTGAGAATGGTCAAAATGCGACACAGAGACATGAAGTGAGCAAACACTGTTGGTAAGACTCACTCACCACACGGCTACGCCAGACCTTCAGTTTGTAAAGAACACAGGATCTGGTACACGCAGCAAAATGAGGTTTGCCTGCATATTATTAATGTTTTTTTTTTTTTACAATTTATTTTGGTATCATTAACCTACAATTGCATGAGCAATATTGTGGTGATTAAACTACCCCCTTCATCAGGTCCCCCCCACCAACCCTATTACAGTCACTGTCCATCAGTGTAGTGAGATGAGAATCACTACTTGTCTTCTCTGACCTGTACAGTCCCCCCCGTGCCCCCCCACCTTATGTCTGCTAATCGTAATGCCCCTTTTACCCTCTTATCCCTCCCTTCCTGCCCTTCTTCCCCAGTCCCTTTCCCTTTGGTAACTATTACTCCGTTCTTGGGTTCTGTGAGTCTGCTGCTGTTTTGTTCCTTCAGTTTTTTTCTTTGTTCTTATACTCCACATATGAGTGAGATCATTTGATACTTGTCTTTTTCGGCCTGGCTTATTTCACTGAGCATAATACCCTCCAGCTCCATCCATGTTGTTGAAAATGGTAGGATTTGTTTTTTTCTTATGGCTGAATAATATTCCATTGTGTATATGTACCACATCTTTATCCATTCATCTACTGATGGGCACTTAGGTTGCTTCCATTTCTTGGCTATTGTAAATAGTGCTGCGATAAACATAGGGGTGCATATGTCTTTTTCAAACTGGGCTGCTGCATTCTTAGAGTAAATTCCTAGGAGTGGGATCCCTGGGTCGAATGGTATTTCTATTTTGAGTTTTTTGAGGAACTCCACACTGCTTTCCACAATGGTTGAACTAATTTGCATTCCCACTAGCAGTGTAGGAGGGTCCCCTTTTCTCCACATCCTCGCCAACATTTGTTTTTATTTGTGTTTTGGATGTTGGCCATCCTCACTGGTGTGAGGTGATATCTCATTGTGGTTTTAATCTGCATTTCTCTGATGTTTAGCAATGAGGAGCATCTTTTCATGTGCCTGTAGGCAATCTGAATTTCTCCTTTAGAGAAGTGTCTATTCATGTCCTCTGCCCATTTCTTAATTGGATTATTTGCTTTTTGTTTGTTAAGGTGCGTGAGTTCTTTGTATATTTTGGATGTCAACCCCCTTATCAGATACATCATTTATGAATATATTTTCCCATATTGTAGGATGTCTTTTTGTTCTACTGATGGTGTCCTTTGCTGTACAGAAGCTTTTCAACCTGATATAGTCCTATTTGTTCATTTTTGCTTTTGTTTCCCTTGCCCGGGGGGATATGTTCATGAAGAAGTTACTCATGTTTATGTCCAAGAGATTTTTGCCTATGTTTTTTTCTAAGAGTTTTATGGTTTCATGACTTACATTCAGGTCTTTGATCCACCTTGAGTTTATCTTTGTGTATGGGGTTAGACAGTAGTCCAGTTTCATTCTCTTACATGTAGCTGTCCAGTTTTTCTAACACCAACTGCTGAAGAGGCTGTCATCTCCCCATTGTATATCCAGGGCTCCTTTATCAAACATTAATTGACTGTAGGTGTTTGAGTTAATGTTTGGACTTTCTGTTCTGTTCCACTGGTCTGTGGGTCTGTTTTTGTGCCAGTACCAAATTGTCTTGATTACTGTGGCTTTGTAGTAGAGCTTGAAGTCAGGGAGCGTAATTCCCCGTTTGATTCCTCCTTCTCAGGATTGCTTTGGCTATTTGAGGTCTTTTCTGGTTCCATATGAATTTTAGAATTATTTGTTCCAGTTCATTGAAGAAAGCTGTTGGTAGTTTGATAGGGATTGCGTTGAATCTGTAGATTCCTTTAGGTAGTATTGCCATTTTGACAATATTTATTCTTCCTAGCCAAGAGCATGGGATGCATTTCCATTTGTTAGTGTCTTCCTAAATTTCTCCTAGGAGTGTCTTGTAGTTTTCAGAGTACAGGTCTTTCACTTCCTTCGTTAGGTTTATTCCTAGGTATTTTATTCTTTTAGATGCAATTGTGAATGGAATTGTTTTTCTGATTTCTCTTTCTGTTAGCTCATCATTAGTGTATAGGAAAGCAACAGATTTCTGTGTGTTAATTTTATATCCTGCAACTTTGCTGAATTCAGATATTAGTTCTAGTAGTTTTGGAGTGGAGTCTTTAGGGTTTTTTATATACAGTATCATGTCTTCTGCAAATAGTGACAATTTGACTTCTTCTTTACCAATCTGGATGCCTTGTATGTCTTTGCTTTGTCTGATTGCCGTGGCTAGGACCTCCAGTACTATGTTGAATAACAGTGGAGAGAGTGGGCACCCCTGTCTTGTTCCCGATCTTAGATGAAAAGCTTTCAGCTTCTCGCTATTAAGTATGATGTTAGATGTGGGTTTGTCATATATAGCCTTTATGATGTTGAGGTACTTGCCGTCTATACCCATTCTGTTGAGAGTTTTAATCATGAATGGATGCTGAATTTTGTCAAATGCTTTTTGAGCATGTATGGAGATGATCATGTGGTTTTTGTTCTTCTTTTTATTGATGTGATGGATGATGTTGATGGATTTTCGAATGTTGTACCATCCTTGCATCCCTGGGATGAATCCCACTTCATCATGGTGTATGATCCTCTTGATGTATTTTTTGAATTCGGTTTGCTAATATTTTGTTGAGTATTTTTGCATCTACGTTCTTCAGGGATATTGGTCTGTAATTTTCTTTTTTAGTGAGGTGTTTGCCCGGTTTTGGTATTAGAGTGATGCTGGCTTCATAGAAAGAGTTGGGAAATATTCCCTTCTCTTCTATTTTTTGAAACACTTTAAGGAGAATGGGTGTTATTTCTTCTCTATATGTCTGGTAGAATTCAGAGGTGAATCCATCAGGTCTGGGGGTTTTGTTCTTGGGTAGTTTTATGATTACCGATTCAATTTTGTTGCTGGTGATTGGTCTGTTTAGTTTTTCTGTTTCCTGCTTGGTGAGTCTTGGAAGGCTGTATTTTTCTAAGAAGTTCTCCATTTCTTCTAGGTTTTGGAGCTTGTTAGCATATAGATGCTCGTAATATTCTCTTATAATTCTTTGTATTTCTGTGGGGTCCATCGTTATTTTTCCCTTCTCATTTCTGATTCTGTTTATGTGTGTAGATTCTCTTTTTCTCTTAATGAGTCTGGCTAGGGGTTTGTCTATTTTTTCAAAGAACCAGCTTTTGGTTTCATTGATTTTTTCTATTGTTTTATTCTTCTCAATTTTATTTATTTCTTCTCTGATCTTTATTATGTCTCTCCTTCTGGTGACTTTGGGTCTCATTTGTTCTTCTTTTTCCAATTTCAATAATTGTGTCTTTAGACTGTTCATTTGGGAATGTTCTTCCTTCTTTAAATAGGCCTGGATTGCAATATACTTTCCTCTTAAAACTGCCTTTGCTGTGTCCCACAGAAGTTGTGGCTTTGTGTTGTTGTCATTAGTCTCCATATATTCCTTGATTTCTGTTTTGATTTGGTCATTAACCCATTGATTAATTAGGAGAATGTTGTTAAGTCTCCATGTATTTGTGAGCCTTTTTGATTTCTTTCTAAAATTTATCTCTAGTTTTATACCTTTGTGATCTGAGAAGTTGGTTGGTAGGATTTCAGTATTTTTGAATTTACTGAGGTTCTTTTTGTGGCCTAGTATGTGGTCTGTTCTGGAAAATGTTCCATGTGCACTTGAGAAGAATGTGTATCCTGCTGCTTTTGGGTGCAGAGTTCTGTAGATGTTAGGTCCACCTGTTCTAGTGTGTTGTTCAGTGCCTTTGTGTCTTTACTTATCCTCTGCCTGGTTGATCTATCCTTGGGAGTGAGTGGTGTGTTAAAGTCTCCTAAAATAATTGCATTGCTATTTCCTCCTTCACTTCTGTTAGTATTTGTTTCACATATGCTGACGCTCCTGTGTTGAGTGCATATATATTTATAATGGTTATATATTCTTGTTGGACTGACCCCTTTATCATTGTGTAATGTCCTTCTTTATCTCTTGCTACTTTCTTCGTTTTGAAGTCTATTTTATCTGATACAAGTACTGCAACGCCTGCTTTTTTCTCTTTGTTGTTTGCATGAAATATCTTTTTCCATCCCTTCACTTTTAGTCTGTGTATACCTTTGGGTTTGAGGTGAGTCTCTTGTACGCAGCATATAGATGGGTCTTGCTTTTTTATCCACTCTATTACTCTGTGTCTTTTGATTGGTACATTCAGTCCGTTTACATTTAGGGTGTTGATAGATATGTACTTATTGCCATTGCTGGCTTTAGATTCGTGGTTACCAAGGTTCAAGGGTTGCTTCTTTACTATCTAAGAATCTAACTTAACTTTCTTGTTAAGTTATTGTGAACACTGTCTGATGTTTCTTTATCTCTCCCTTCCTATTCTTCCTCCTCCATTCTTTATATATTAGGTGTTTTATTCTTTGCCTTTAGTTAGTATTTGGATGGTCTGCTTTCTTTGCTATGATTTTATTTTCTCTGGTGACATCTTTTTAGCCTTAGGGGTGTTTCCCTCTAGAGCAGCCCGTTTAAGATGTCCTTTAGGGGTGGTTTATGAGAGGCAAACTCTCTCAACTTTCCTTTGTCTTGAAATTGTTTAATCCCTCCGTCATATTTAAATGATAATCATGCTGGATACAATATTCTTGGTTCGAGGCCCTCATTATGTTAAATATATCCTGTCATTCTCTTCTGGCCTGTAAGGTTTCTGTTGAGAAGTCTGATGACATTCTGATGGGTTTTCCTTTGTAGGTGATCTTTTTTCTCTCTCTAGCTGCCTTTAATACTCTGTCTTTATCTTTGATCTTTGCCATCTTGATTATTATGTGTCTTGGTGTTGTCTTCCTTGGGTCCCTTGTGTTGGGAGATCTGTGAGCTTCCGTGGACTGCGAGAGTATTTCCTTCCCCAGTGTGGGGAAGTTTTCAGCAATTATTTCTTCAAAGACACTTTCTATCCCTTTTTCTCTCTCTTCTTCCTCTGGTACTCCTATAATGCGAATATTGCTCCATTTGGATTGGTCACACAGTTCTCTTAATATTCTTTCATTCTTAGAGATCCTTTTATCTCTCTCTGCCTCAGTTTCTTTGTATTCCTGTTCCCTGTTTTGTATTTCATTGATAGTGTCTTGAACCTCATCCAGTCTGCTGTTAAGCCTGTCAATGGCTTGTCTCATTTCTGCTTTGTCTTTCCTCATTTCCTCCCTCAGCTCTTGCACATTTTTCTGTAGATCCGTCAGTATGGCTATGACTTTTATTCTGAATTGTTTTTCAGGAAGACTGTGCGTGTCCATTCCTTCAGATTCTCTCTCTGGGGTGGTGTTAGTCTGAAGCTTTGTTTGTATCATATTCGTCTGTCTTCTCATGAGTATAGAATTGGTTGTTGGTCGTTGTCACGTATGTCAGCTGGGCTCTTTATGACTTTAAAAAGGAAAGAGAAGAAAGGAGAGAAAAGAAAAAATACTACTACTAATAAAAAAGGTAAAGAGAGAGAGAAAAACTAAAAGAAAGGAAAGAAAAAGAAAAAGCAGCAACACGTAAAAAAAAAAAAAAGAAAAACGCCCACTGGGAGTGGTTTCTGTGTGAATGCTGTAGGTGGCGCTGTTGCTCCACTATTCCAGAGCCGTGGTCACAGTCGCTCCGTACGGCCCTTTAAAGGTGTGGCCGGGGTGAGAATGAATGGAAGGCTGTTGAGCTCTGTGGTAGTCCTAAATATGGCTACCCTTTCCCAGTCGCCTGCTATGGGGTCCGAAGCTCCCCAGGACTCCCAGCCTGCTGGGTTGAGTGTGCCGCTGCAATGAGGTTCTCTGCTGGACTCCTGTCTCTTTAAGACCGCTGAAAAACAAAGCGCGCGCTTTTCTCCTGTTTTTCCCTTTTTCTTTCTTTCTTCTCTCTTAAGCTGGGCTGTTTATGACTTTAAAAAGGAAAAAAAAAAAGAAGAAAAGAAAAAAAGAAAGAAAATAATAATGGAAAAAAAGGGAAAGAAAAAAGGAAAGGGAAGAAAAAACAACTAAAAAAACACCAAAACACCCGCCACTGAGAGTGGGTTTTGTGTGAATGCTGTAGGTGGCACTGTTGCTCCACTATTCCAGAGCCATGGCCGCGTGGCTCCGCAAGGCCCTTTATATCTCTGGCCCACCTTGCCGGGTGCCGAGTCCTCTCTCAGGTGTACCTGCCCGCTGGGTGCTTTCCTGTGTTTTCTGGTCTCTCTTTTAGGGATAGTTGTATTTGCTGTGTTTTCGTGAATAAATATAATGTTGGGAGGAATTTTTCTGCCAGTCTCTTCACGTCGCCATCTTCCCGGAAGTCTTTGTTGAACTGTGTCCAAACTGGATCAAGGTCAAGGATACACTTACTCTTCCATTTCCTCCAAAGCTATGGAGTCTGATAAATGTGAAGAGAACCTGCGGGACGCTTCTACAGGCAGTTCATGCCCTTGAAAACCCGCCACCGCCAGGGTCCTGTCCTCCTGGAATACCGGGCAGATGCTCAGCAGCTCGGCCTCTGGAGCCACCCCTACTGCAGCCCTGCGGTCCGGGAAGCTTCCCCAAGCAGATGCAGGCAGCCACCCAGACTCTGGCCCTCACGCTGGTTCCTGAGCCCAGGGTGCACATCGGCCTCTCCCAGACGCGTTGATCTGTTAAGGGGCCGCCTAACCAGAATCCCCAGGTGCCGGGCGGCCTCGTTGTCGGCGCCATGGCAGGCCCGCGGTGGAGGCGGCGGCTTGAACTCATATTATTAATGTTTTAATTAAAAAAACCCAAACTCTAAAATGACTTGAAAGCCTGTTGTGTCCTGTAAGCTTCAGGCTCTGGGCACCTTCCACTTCTGGGATGACCAGGTCAGTGGCACTCTCAGGGCTGAAGGGCCACAGGCAGGTCCCGGTCCCTCAGGGCTTCCCCTGACCGCCACAGGGGCTCTTCAGCAGCAGAGGGCTCCAGGAAGGAGGGCCCCTGGTGGGCCACCTAGGAAGCTGGATTGGCAGGATTCCTGTAAAGTGGCTCTAAGGAACCTGGCTGTCATTTCTGCTTCACTGTGACTGAGGGACTATGGAGAGTTCAAGTACTGGTTGCTAACTAGCAATCTACAAAAGAGGTGTGAAAATAAATTATTCCCTTTCTTCTGGAGTGAATGGAAATCTCTACAGGAAACTAATATAGTAGAGGGGGAAAAAAAACCCAAAAACATACCAGGAAACTCTTGCACAAATGCAACTGTCATCTTTTGGTATTTATTTACTCACTCCCTAAATGTTTCCTGAGTACGTACCTGCCAGCCCTTGGGGTTCCAGTGAGGTTAAAGACATGCATGACCCCTGCCTTCATGAAGCTATATTCTAGAAGGGGAATTTAAATCACGCACCCAGGGTCCACCAGACAATCCCGAAGGAATATGCCCTTCAGGGACTTTGGAGGTAGGCTGCCCTGGACTACTACAGCCATGTGACAGAGAGGAACTGCAGCTTCTCTGTGCCTCAGCTTCTACCTTTCTACACTGCCAGTTGCTGGATACAGTATAGTGACTATAATTCATAAATGGTGGCTATGTTTTCTTAAAAATGTTAATCTAGAACAGTCCTGACCACCGTAACTGACTGTGATGATGGAAATACTATCCACTGCGCAATGGTAGCCTCTAGTTGGAAGCAGCTTCATAGTTAAACTGAGGAATTACTTTTTTTTAATGAAGTTAAATAGCTACAGTAGCTAGTGAGGAACTGTGCTGCACCATGCAGGCAGGTCTAGAGGAGTGCCAGATTCGGGGTGAGGCAGATGATGCAGTAAGTAAACAGGAAGAGCTGGGAGCAGCAGAAGGGCCAGGGCGCTGTGGAAACACCGCCGGACTGTGAGGCGACAAGAAGAGAAAGGCTAGGAATGGCCGGAGCAGGCGGTTCGGGGATGGTGCTGTGACTAGTCGTCAAGAAGGGGAAGAAGGGAGAACATGCCTCAGGAGGTAGGCTAAGCAAAGCCCCACAAACAAGGCACACGGTGTATGACTGCGCTTCTACGACCAGCCCAGAACAGGCGAATCTATTAGAGCAGAAAGATTGGTGCTGCCAACAGCTCGGAAGGGTGGGGTGGGGGTGGAAAAGGGAGTGATTGCTCCTGAGTAGGGGGTTTCTTTTGGGGGCGATGAAAATGTTTTAAAATTTGATTGTGGTGATAGCACCATGCTAAAAACCAGTGATTTGTTCACTTTGAGTGAGTGAATTGTACAGTGTGTGAATTACATCTCTATCAAGTTGGTTAAAAACACCAAAACCTCAAAGAGGCCTCAGGTCAGTGGGACCCCCTCGGGGGAAAGGACGGAGGCTCATGGTTTAGGCTGCAAGGCAGCCTTCCCACTTGAAAGGTGTTCAATTTCCCATCCCAAGACTCTGACTTCAATTAAAAAAAGCAAGAGCATCTCCCACCCGCCCCACCCCCATAGCTGGAGCCTTTACCGGTAGAGAAAGTCACTGTATGCAAAATAAACACCAGATGGTGGGGATTGGAAAGGCGTCCTGAGAGAAGGAAAATGCTTGAAAAAGGTAGAAAGTGCAAGAAAAAGCCATCCATGATCCCTCTTGGGAGGACAGTGTTGTTTGACATTCCCAGAGGTGAAAGGATAATAAACCCGGTCTTTCATTTCCTTCCCAGTGACTTTCCTTCATTAGACGCTGAGTTGCTCAGGTGAGCACAGTATGTAAAGCCTCTGGGAGAGAGGGGAGCTGTATGCTGACCAAGGAAGTCATGCAGAGGGTGCCTTAGTGGCAAACAAGGACTGCAACAAAAATTAGGTGCTGAGCAATCTATTCACAAATACAGGTGACTGCGTGCGGGTTTTTAAAAGGAATACAAGCAGTTCAATTAGGCCACAGGTACGAGATTATAAAGATGCACTGCCTCAATATTTTTAAAGGTTCCAAACAGTATTTCTGGCATTTTCCTTTTTGTAATTTTTAAAGAGAAACAACAGCCTTTAACATGATGTTAAACTGGATGATATTCAAATTGTACTTGACATTCTATTTTTATATCAAGTTCTATCTCAGGAACACAGGAGTCCTGAGGCAAACACATAAAAAAATTTGCCACCGCGATCCTGAGTCACAGAAAATCTGTGCTAGATGGCAGGAAATGTCAGGTCCAACCAAAATAAACAGGTCCAGGAGAGGAGTCCAGGGAGGAAGCCCAACTCCCCAACTTGGCCCAATTTCCCAAAGTGTGAAACACAGACCTCTCTGAGGAGGAACCAACGGACATTCTATATATACTGATGGTTATGTAGCTTAATGCATATTTTAAAACATAATAAGGATATCAAATTTGTGATTTCACAAATATTAATGGTCAAATGAGGTGACACTGAAAAAGGTGCATTTCACATTAATTTAAAACATTAGGTTGTGATGGTCGTACAACATTATGAAATGTATTGAATCCACTGAACTGTCCACCTAATAATAGAAAACTTTGTTATCACCATGAAAAAACTTGAAGTAAACATTAGGTAAAGAACAATGTTAAGTAGTACCAGACCTAGGAAAGAGCCTCATGGCAGGAGCCCCATTCAGGAAGCTCTCCTGTCCTCACAGGAAGACGCATGGGTTCATACTACTCATCCTCACACCCACACGGCAGGGCTACTGCAGACACCCCCCGTGGAGAGGAGCTTCAGTGGGAAGCTGGAGGCCTGGCCGTGTGCCTCCAGACAGGAACCATCTTCACAGGGACTGGCCTCCGGGCGTGAGGATGGCAGTGGCGGCAAAGGAACAGGTGAAGAGCAGATAAGCTCATAACCTGGGCCCAGGGGGCCTGACATTCCCGGCCCAGTAGCTCAGTCTGCCGTTCAGAGGTCCAGGTATAGGGCCTCACTTGGAGCCATCTAGAAGTACTGAATAGTAAACCCAAGGAATTTTAGAAATGCCCTTCTGTGACCCTGTTCTGAGGACAGAAGTAGGGAGGAAAGGAGTTGTACCCCTTAGGGCCAGAGCATTGAAAGCCTGGCAAGATAGAGTTTCATGACTGGTGCGGCCACAGAACTCCACCCACACCCCAGGAAAGGGACTTGCACTCACAGGTGTGGGCCAATTCTGCAGCACGGCGGCCGCTCCTGTGAACAGAAGCACAAAAATTAAGGCTGCCAAAAAAGCCTGAAGGTGCTTCTGCATCAGCAGGGAAGTTGCAGAGGAACACAGGACGATGGAGAAGGCAGTTTTCTGGGAGAAACTGTTCTTTCAGAAGCCTCTGATGGGTTCAAGTGCCTACCAACAGGTACATCAAGATGAAACCTTACCAGGGCACCTGCCCTTGCTTCAGGAATGCCACCAACTCCACCAGCCCCGAGGACCCACCGCCCAACCCAACAGTCAATGATTCTGGAGACAACATCAGTTCTTCTCAAACAGTTTAATAGCAAATAAACAAAGGAAGGTACCACACTTGGCAGATACAAAATGACTTTTTGTCTGTGTGTCTGTGCAATTAAAACAGATTTAGGTTCCCCACTGGAACAAAAGGAAAAACACACAAAAAAAGGAAGATTTCCTTTTAAACACATACTCCCTCGCTCCAAACTTGTAACAATTTTTTTTCTTTTTTAATCCACTACACAAACTCTGTGATCAGGTCAGAAAAGCGACAAGGGCTCTTCTTGTCTTTTTTTTTTTTTAAACCATTAAAGTAAAATACATAATTTTCTACATAGTACAACACAAGTTCACACAAAAAAGACATTTTCTTTTGCAAATCAAAACAGGAAAGAAAAGGAAAAGCTCAAACAAGGTAAAGGAAAAGCATTTCTACGGCTGAATCACGACTGAGTTGATTGAATCCCGTTGTTGCTGCAGAACAGACTGTGCGTTTGGTCATAGTGGCAATTTTTTTCTCTTCACATTGTGAAATCACTTTACATTGTTTTCTAGTAGAAAAGGCAAAAAACTGTACAAAACCCCTAGTGTTAAATACAACGTTTGTACCAATAAAAAACTCACACAGGTTTGTCTCCAAAATGTAAAGTTTCTTTTTTTTTTCTTTTTAAATTATTCACAAAAAGCAGCTGGAAATCAGAAAGGCAGCTGCCGCTCCAGGGTCTCAAATCCATTAAAACCACCACAAAACAATTAAAACATGAGAGAGAGAGAAAAAGGAAAAGGAAACAACATCCAACGTTTGGCATTTGGTTTTATCCACAGGTTTTCCCAGAGCTCCTCTTGGAATTGAAAGCAAATTGTATTGGCAAACACAGATTCTGAGCACACGGGAAGGGGAGCCTCAGCGCCTCTGCCAACACAGGCGGCTCTGTGCAGTCAGACTGTGGGGTGCACAGCAGCCTCGCTCAGGCTGTGGTTCCTGGCCTCTTTTCCATCCAGTCACCCCTTCCAGGCAATGAAGCAGCCTACCATACACTGGCTCCCTGTGGCCACCCTTTCCTCCTAGAAGAGTGGCCTCAAGTGTAATACTACGTGACCTACTGGGTCCCAGAGCAGAAATTCTGCTGGGATCCCTTCCTTTATCAACCTCAGCATGGATGATGTCAACAGTGCTTCTACCTTCCCCACCCTTCCTCCCAGTCCCTAAGCTATCCCTTTCCACCCTTCCCTGGACAATCCTACTCCCCAGCTCTCCCAACCCACCAGCAGCTTAGGTCTGGGTGGGATCTACACAAATTCCTTCTGAAACCTCTTACCTCCACATATCCATCCCGTGACCTCTCATCTCCTCTGGCCTCTCCCTCCACCATTCACATTCTTACTCTAGCCCCTAAGACCCTGAGGCTGGGTGGTGCCACAAGAGAGAAGGGCAAGCTCCCCTAAGGGAACCAAGGAACTGGCTTGTCTGGCACCCAGGGACAGTAGCTATTTGGCTCTTCACCTGATTAAAAAAAAAAGAATAAGAAAAAAAAAA
>JAQQAC010006904.1:690111-724560 GCA_029783875.1 Phataginus tricuspis | reverse complement strand
GGGAGCAGATGGGGCTGGAGTGGTCTGAGGAGGGATCTGCCCCGGCGGGATCACACGGAGGCAAGGGCAAGCACAGGCTTCCTGACCCTTTCAAGTATGAAGGGCTGGCCACTGGCAGATGCAGCACTCTGGCTTAAAGGGAGGGATCTTTTGGTTCAGGCACACCAAGAAGAGGTTCTCCTCCTCCAACTTGATGGCCTTTGATCGCTCTGCTCAGGAGAGGTGCCCCCTTCAGCTATACATTCTAAGCCCTTCTTAGATCTACCTTCATGAGAAAGCTGGCTTTGGATGGAAGTGATGGTCCTTGCTATGGTCGGCTACAAGGAAGGAAACCATGTAGTGTCTCCCTTAGAGGTCTTCTTTAAAGGGACCTCTTAGAAATGGATCCCAGTATAATAATTTGGTGTTGACATAAACTAAAATATGACCTCTTTTACCAGCTGTTTCTTCCTAACAGGCACCAGCCAGGCAGGGCAATCCAATACTAATGGGAGACTGGAAAGCTGGTAAGAGGTGATGTCTCCTTGCTTTTTGCATACATCAGGCTAATTTAACAAGTGCTTTATTTCTAGAGAATTGTTAGCCCCTTCTTGAGAAAGAGGGCCAGAAATCCTGGACAAGAATCTGAAAAATAGGTGGCATGAACTCAGTATTTCCCCAGAAGTCAGCTCTGGAGGCGTTTCGGCCCCCAGCTCCCGGGGCTGCTGGGTGTCAAGTCACTCTCACCCTCCCCCAAAAGCCAAGCCTTCCTCTCTGCCCCCACAGCTCTTGGGTGTCAGTTCCCGTCTCACCCACTCTCACACTCAGGGAGATTCTAGGGGTCAGTTTCTGTTCACTCAGTCCTCTCTCTTGGGATAGTTTGGGGCAAGTTCTGATCTTTTTTAATGTTTCTCCATTCCCCCTCCTCCCCGAGGGCGGTTTGATGTTGGTCCTTCTCAACACACACTGGTTACAAACACAGCAAACTTTTAAATAAGGAAAATAACTCAGGATATGGCACCTAAACTCCAAAGTAAAACACTGGAAACCAAAGCACAAATGTGTCCTCTGTACGAAGTGAAACTCCCCAGAAGGCAGTAGCGCGTCTTCAGGGCAAGCTGTGCCTGCGAGAGTGGCAGGGATCAGGGTCCAGGGCTGCCAGCACACAGCCTTAGGGCTTCGAACCATTAAGGGTGCTCCTCCCCCACTTACCAGAAGACCCTCTCACTCCAGTCTCAGAGGGGAGCACGCTCAGTAGGGCTTGCTGTCATTCTTCGAACGTTTGAGCTGCACTTTAAGCCGCTTCATGCCAATCTGAAAGCCGTTCATGGACTGGATGGCAGCTTGAGCCGAAACAGGATTGTCGTAACTTACAAAACCTGTGTGTCCAAGCAGAAACCTAAGTAAGGGACATAATGAGGCAAGGAGACTCTCAGTCCCCCTTATGCAAGAGGTATATGCTTAGTCTCAAATCCCAATTTTCCTCAGCAAGGATAAGAATTCTGGAAATTATATCACATGAAATAAATTAGGCTCCTAACTGTACTATTTGACATCTATCTAGTATGTTAAAGTTTTTTTGCCAAACCATTTTCCATACATTATTTTTACCTCTGGAGTAACACATGGGTAGAAATCATCATTCCCACTAAAGAAATGAAAAAACTGGGGCTCAAAAAAGAAAAAACATGTGCCCAAGGCTGAGTTAAACAGTAACCCAAACTCAAACCCAGCTCTTCCTGTCAGCTCCTTCTCTTTCCCTGAGGTAAAAACATTTAACCCCCCCACTCTCCACCACCAGAAGAGAAGCCAACATACCAAAACACTTGCTCAGGTTTGTCTGCTTATCTATAAAAACCTTGGCAGACACGACATTCCCAAAGGGCATAAACATCTGCAGCAGGTCCTGATCTCCAAACTCCTGGGGCAAGTGGTAGATGAACAGGTTGGCTCCCTCTGGACCTTCAAAACACCCATTGGTTTAAAAATTATCAGTATCAAGCACACACACCCTCCTGCACCAACTGCCACTCATTTCCCCGTTTAAAACTGTCAGCATCCCAACGAAGATTAATTTGAAGACATAAACAGATTCTCCCAATATAAACCAATGAACTGAAGGTCAATCACTGCAACAGAGTCCTTTCCTCCTGTTTCACCATGCTCCACGTGTTGCTGAGGGATGTCAGAATGTGACCTTGTGGAAGGAGGGTGTGATGGGACAGTAAGGTAGACAGACTTGCCTGTGGAACAATGAAAGCACAGACTAGACAGGCTTGCAGAGGAACACAGAAGAGAAGGGAACATGATATCATAAACAGGTCTCAAAATTGTGCCTAAAAACCACAGGGACAGCAAATAGATTGGTAGTTGCCAGAGACAGGAGGTACGGGCAGGTAAATGACATCAGAGGGATATGAGGGAATTTCTGAGGGTGGTGAGATGGAGATGGTCTACATCCACAGTGATGGTAACATGACTGTATGAGTTTGTCAAAGCTCAGAGAGCCATGTTCCAAGAGTGAATGTTACCATCTGTAAATTGTGCCTCAGTAAAAGAAATTACATTTTTAAAATGTCCCTGTGATTAACACTGAGCTCAAAAATAGGATATTTTCCCCTTCCAACCACTTATACACAATGCATTTCTAACCAAAAAGAGTTTTATTACAATTACAATAAGCCGTTCTCCAGCCATCCTATCCTCCCTGCTGTCCTCAAAGACAGTACAGAATACTGCTGCCTCAGGGCCTTTGCACTTGTTCCTCTGCCCCCATTACCTGTCTTCCTCTGGGTATATGCATGGTTGTTTCCTTACTTCCTTCAGGCCTCTGCTTGAATCTCAACTTAGAGACTTTCTCTGACCATTCTATGTAAGATGCTATGCCTCCAGCATGCCTTATCCCTCTTGAGCTGTACACCATTCTTCAGAACTTCATTTCAAACACCTGTTTTATTACTTGTTTATCAAATCTGTCTCCATGGTTCCATCAGTTCCCCCATTACCACATCCCAGGGCACATAAGCATCTTGATTCAGAGCAGGTGAAGATTCACTAGACTGGTACTCCATGCTGCTATGGTAAGAAAGGATACTTGTCTTTTTCCTAGATTAGCGCTTAGAACTTCCCAGTTTCTAGTTATAAAAACCCAGTCAACCTATGGAGTATGGACGGGACTCGATATTAAGGGTGAATGTAATAACCATATTGTTTTTCTTGTGAAACCTTCGTAAGAGTGTATATCAATGATACCTTAATAAAAAAATAAAACCCCAGTCAAATATGAGCACACAGGTTGTCAGCAGGATTTTCTATTCATACAAACCACCTTCAGGCCTCTTTCTGCCCAGAAAGCCTCTCTTGAACTTAATGCCATTTAAGTCAAAGCACATACTTCTTTCCCACATCATCAACCTATGGGCTCTAACTTTTTCTGTCGCGTTGCCCTTCAATTTGTCCTGAATTAGGAAAAGTATGTATCAGAAAGTGAGGAACATGCCAAATGATATAGGCTAAAAGGGATACCTGGCCAGAAGATATCCTCTGACAGATTTATATCCACAGAGATCTCCTAACAGAGAGATTGCCAAATGGCGTCAGGCACAATAAGGCCAATAGGTCTCTTCACCTAAAAACTGCAGCCCCCTCCAGGAGGGCACACAGAAGCTCTGATCTGAGCCACATCCACAGACCATTTCAAAAGCAGATCATACTTTGCAGAGTTTCTCAGTCTACTCTTGACCCTGCCAATTGAGTGTTGGTGCGACCCAGTTGTGGAGCACACAGAGTAAGCACCCCGTCCCTGTCCCAGTCTCCCTCTGCACTCACCTTCCTTCTGGCTCCCAGCAGCACCAATGCTCTGCTGCGCCAGCAGATTCTGGTTGTACAGAGTGGGGAGCGCGGCGGCAGCATACTGCTGGATCCCCGAGTAGGCCTGCGTGAGGGCCTCCATGGTGCTCCCAGTGCCGTTGGACAGGCCACTGCCGCCCAGGCCACCATTTAAAGCGGCCATCCCTTGTTGGAGGAAGAGCGGGATTAGCACATGGGAAAGACTGAACCAATGCCAAAGACAAACTCCAAGATTCTCCCTTTGAGCTCTATCCTGAGGAGTAATAAACCCCTCGACATCAGGTTTCAAATGCTCACCAGGCCTTGTTGCTAATGGGAACACTGAACTACCACACCTAGGTGTGGCTCGCCCATCAGCTCCTTACAACCAGTGCAACAAGTGATACCACCTAAATATGACTTGTCCACAGAACTATTAACATCTTCCTATGCTGACAGTCACTGCACAAGTTGGGGTGAGTGTTCAATAACGTAAGTATATAAAACAAAACATAAAATAAACATGACTTGCCTCATTTTCTCTTTGGTTTTTCTGCCACTTTCTCTGGTGGCATGTGATAAAGTAAGCATCCCAGGATTGGGAACTCAAGGGGGTGCATGTGATCTATGACAAGATGTAGGTAAACCCTAGTATCAAAATAGCAACTAACATTTACTGAGTACATTCTACTTGCCAAACACTATACTAAGCAATGTACTTAGCACTTTTTACCTATGTTCTCATTTAACTTAGCAACCCTCAAACTATTCTAATCCTGCTTCATAGATGAGAAAAATGACCTAAGGAGGTGGTCATGAGTTACACCTAGTTAAAGGGTAGAGAGGTAGGATTTAACCCAGTTCTAACTTGAAATCCCATCATTTTTCCTAACTTCATTGGGCCATCCCATCACAACAGTGCTCCTACATAATGGTTATTTAAAATGTGCTAGCTGCAAAAATAATGGCTTAGTAATATACAGGGACTGCCCCTCACCTGCCAAAGAGCTAACGTTGAGGCCTGCTGTTGCTCCAGCTAATGTCTGCAGGGCTCCCAGGGAGGCAATGGGGTTGACAGAGCTGCTGCTGCTGGAGCTCGGTGAAGACCCTGCTATCAGAAATCCACAAGTTAAACTCAGGCCAGCACTTGCCTTTTCAAGTCATCAGGAACCAATGCATGAGAGTCCAAATGATGTTTACAACAAAAAAAATCTCATAAAAGTTGTAAGATATCTCTTAAATCAGAAAAATGATAACATTTGAAAATATACTGTTCATGATCTGACCCCTTTGGGAATGGGTGTTTACTACTCTCCAGAATGGCATACCCTTTTGGGGATTCTGCCCAAGGCACACAAGGGCACACTGGTGCCTACTGCACGCTTACCTGAACTGGTGAGCACGCTGAGGGGACTGCTGGATGTAGTGAGAGCATTAGTACCACTCGGGGTGTTCTGAGCTGCACTAGCTGCAGCAGCTAGTGCAGCCAAATTCTGTAACTGCATTGCATTTAACCCTGCAACATGCAAAGAAAGAGATCAGCCTCATATCCACCCCAGGGGTGCCCCATATCCATTCCAACAATGACAGCTCACATTGGCAGAAGGCTAGTCTCAAAGACAAGCTGCTCTAGATAAGCCTTACAAGCGATACTACAGCATTCCAAAAAGATTCAGATATCACTGATTAAGAAACCCGACATATTCTTCAGAAGAGATATCTAATCCAACAACATGCCACCCCAAGTGAGTATTAATATAGGGGATGGGCAATTAGGAAACTGGGCAAGAGGGGTACCATGGGGCCGGGTGTCCAAGGGCACAAGGCCAAAACCTGTGGCACAGAATGAGCCTGCATGTGAGCTCCTTACTCATACTTTACAAGGGATCTGCTCTTGGCAATGGAGGCAAACAAGCAGAAAATGTGAAGAGATCCAGAAGTCCAAGGGAGAAACAACCGAAAATAACACGTGATAACAGCATTAAAGAGAAGGAATAAAGAAAAACCACCACTTGAATAGCAGATTAATCAGAGGAGAAGAGAGAAAAAACACTGAACCTAGGCAACACAGTAAAAGGTGAGCAAGAAATCCGAACTGTGCTGACGATGTGTCGCAAACCATTTACTAGATGATGGAAAGGCAGATGGGGAGGAGGGGAAGAGAGTTAATGAGAATTAAAAACAACACAGATTTACATCTGGCAACTTTTCAAAAACATAGCAAACTCTAAGTCCTCGGGACAAAGAGAATCACTGTCAACAATGCAGTTCACCTAAGACTACCCACTTGTCAAATACACTTGCCCAGCCACACCCACTGCAGAAGGGGCCAGAACAGGCAGCTCTGGGACCACCCCACTTCCACCTCCCACAGGCTTTTTTGATGGCCCCTGCCGCAAGTTTGTCTGTGGAGTCCCATTTTGTTAGAAACTCAGGTATCTGTCAATTAAGTTTTCCATGCATGTTAACAGCAAGAAAAGATAATTCACCTAAGAAATAACATGTATAAGGCACAGAAGTACACTAACTGCTTGGGGTTCTAACAACTTCAGGGTAAACTGTTTGCACAGAAACCATCTTAGGATTTTTTTTTCTCCACAGTGTCACTGGAAAAGTCACTTTACTATGGAAATAAAGACTTCCTGCAATTTTCTCCTTTTCAAAATGGCCTCAGAGAGTCTGCTGGTGCTAACAACTTTTCCATCTTCTTCCTTAAGAGAGAGCGGGGAGCAGAAGATAAGCCCAGAGCAATCTGGCATTAATAGCTAAGACAGCCACCTTGTAGACACAAGGCAATTGAGTTCTGGGATGTCTATCTTATGTCGGGTTTACATAACAAGTCAGGGCCCTGCACACAAACGGTACCAGGACCGCTGTCAGCTGGGTCTGTTGGCCTGGTTGCTCCTGTTCTGCACAGCGGTGAAAACACTTACCTCCCATTGGGTGGAGGCTGCTCAGGGTGTTGAGGTTCCCAGAGGAGGCAGTCTGCTGAAGGAGCTGCAAATAAAGCTAGACATTACACCAAAAAACAGAACAAGAGTGAGAGTGAGGGCTGGTTCTGCATCTGGGATAACTCTACAGCACAGCAAAGCGAGAGTGCAGAGGCCCCCAGAGAGAAGAAAGTTGAACATAAGATCCCAAGCCAATACAACAGATACATGAGGCTATGACAGCACAGGACAGCACAACACAGCTAAAGCACCGGCCCAGAACACAGTATGTTCACTGAATGCTGAGCCAAGCTCAAGCTCTTGGGCAACAGAATGCAGCACAGCAGAGGACAGAAGTGCAGCAGGGAACTAAGCTCAACTCGAGCAGCTATACAGTCCACTGCAGTGAGTGTCTGCATATGGATGACTGCCATTTCTAGTTCCTCTCTCCCAAGTTCTCCTTAGTTAGGTCCACTCATCTTATGTGGCAGACTGTTTCCATCTAGATATCCAATTTCTACCATATCCAACTATTTTAAACATCAAATCTATTTCACGGTATTTCTTGGAGTGAACTCATCCTTTACCAGCCACAATGGACACACAATTAGATCTGTCTCTCCCATGCTACATTATCTACCCAGTCCCATTTATCTCCTCCCTTCCAAATTAGTCTTCACTGTTGCAGATGACCAAATAGTTGATGGATCAGTCCACATCACTTCAGTGTACCTTCTCTTTTAATAGCTGTCCCCTAACAAATAAAACAAGACCTGCCATAAGCTCACAGATCTCTATGACCTTTCTCTGTATTATAGCAAACCACAACTGTCACCTCACCAAACCTGCTGAAAACCTTTGCTTAATTCAGACCCAAACGCTGTTCCTTATGGACAACTGGTACTGTTTCTGGATCCTTTATTCAACCTGTTGCCCACTCCCACAGACACCTGACCTGGTTCCTCTGTCAGCATGTATCCCTTTAGTCCCTGGGGGTTTCAGGAGGCTCACAAACCTCCAGAAACAGAATGAAGGAAACGACAGCAACAAGGATGACAACAAAAGCCCCAAACACAATTTTACCAGCTGCTCAAGGGATACACAACCCCAGCAAAGACTAAGAACCACTGCTCTAGTCCAGTGCAGATCCGGTTCCAAGCCCACATATTACAGAAAGAATCCCCAAATTAATGGTGTACTATCACTTACACAGTCCATCAGCACCCACATGCCTTCATTTTTGTCATCCTAAATACCCTGGGCAATGTGTTCAGTCCCCACTGGTGGACTGTGCATACTGTTGTCAGCAACTTCAATTCCCTAAATGAGAACAGCTTTTAGGGTAGAGATGGAGTCTAACTAAACCAAAGAGGCCATAGCTCTCTACCATCAGACACTTGCTGATGTGGCAATGACAAAAAAAAAGGGGTCTTCCTGAAAAAATCTAATACATAGAAGGAGATCATTTTCAAAGCATTATGATTGTGACAGAAAAATAAAATCTCTCTAAATTTTCTGATCTTATAAGCAATGTTCTAGCACTAACAAACAATTAAATCTGTTGAAATGTAACCAACATCCAGACTTTTTGACTTCAGAGAAATACCAGCTAGGAAACTGGGATTTCTTCTAACATTTTACAAATATGGAGACCAGGGGCATCAGATTGCTGAAACTCAATACTAGCGGACAGAAACCATTGCCTTCCTTTTGTTTGCATATAGAATAATTATGTTAAAGGATGAGGAATGAAAGACTATCATGTTTATTTTTGGACTACCCATACAAATTCAGTGGTCTCAACATTTATTTTCCTTCACTGATAGCTTCACAGACTTGTTCTTTCTGACTCACAGATAAGATGGTTTTAAGTGTCTTGTGCTGTCTGTAATTCTTTTAAAGCATTGATAATCCCATGTAACATGTATTTCATACCTAGTAAATCTAAATAATAAGTTGGAAACTGGGCCTCTCTTGGACTATGACTCAAATTCAACAAGAAAGAGATCATATTAAAGGAACTCTATTTATGGTATAGTGAACTCAAATATACACCTGTAATACTCATTTAATGATGTCCATGTTAATCTGCTTGATCTCTCAGTCAGGGGAAAGAAATATTTATCATACTTTTCAGGGAAGACTCAATAAGGATTTGAACAATGCTCTCTAAATCTGGTAGAGAGAGATATGGAGAAAGGTATTTGGTAGTTAAGATTCCCTAAGGAATTTTTCTTCTTGGGGGAAGGGACACATGCAATGTTTCTAAATGTTTGTATCAGGAAATCAGGATTTCACTTTAATTATAGCAGAAGCCTCAAGATAGAGCCAAAGATGTGTGATGGAAGGAGGCGGGGAAAGAAAAGGGAGAGCACACTAACATGTGACTTAAAGCTTTAGAGCCACATTGCCTGAATTTTTATGTAAAATTTTGAGATGATAAAAGTTATAAATGTCATTGTGTCTGTTAGCAAGGGGCAGCAGCAGAAGAAACAGCTGGGAGCTTGCACAGTCTGCAGAAAGCAAACCACAAAGACTCACTGCTAAATACTGGGGTCCCAGAGTATTTAGACCAGCAAGGTTTCCCCACACGGATGCCGCGCTGATCTGCTGCATCTGCTGCTGGAGCTGCTGGGCCATTCTCTTCTGTTCTTTGTCTTTCTGTGTATCAGCAAATTTTACCACCATGGGGGATGAGCAACCCTATGAGAACACCAAAACCAAAGGGTCAAGTCCCTCATTCTGAGTGAAGGAAAAATCTTCCTTTGTAGTAACATGCAGGATACACTCTAATTTCATTCACTGCCAAATGATTATCTTCTTGGTAGACACAAGTGGCAAAGGAAAATTTAAAAGGGTAACTACTTCCAAAATGTTAAAGAAAGAAAAGCTTTGGTTTTTAACTTTAAGATGTTTGGCCTGCGTAACTTTAAGGGCAATCAGATGCTGTCCATGCTGCTGGGTTTTGATGGCCAACTGTCCTAGTGCTCCTAGGCCAAGGGACTTCCCACTTGCATCCACGTGCTCCCTACCTCCATGGTCTGTGCTTGGTGCATCGCCTTGATAGCTGTCTGTGCCATGGCTCTTGTTGTGAAAGTCACAAATGCACAGCCTGGTAAGAGAAGGGTCATTAACTCATTCATTCATTTGCTTTTTATTTATCTGATAGACATTTACTGAGCACCTATTATGTGCCAAGTACCATGCTAACAATACACAGTACCTGCCTTCGGGGGTTCATGATCTAGTGCAGGAAACAGACATATTAGAACAGGGCAGTAAGCGCTTAAATGAAAAACCAAGGAAGCACAGACAGGAAAGAAAGTGCTTAAGGGAAAAAGGAGGAATCATGATTGTCCTCTAGCATCTCTTGAGAAGGAAGTGCTTCCATTTTGGCATTAAGAACCTCTCCAAGCACAAAAGGAGAGAATTTTAACACATGACACTTAAGTGCAGAATGGAGATTCCTTAGGGAGGTTGCAAGAATACTAAAGGGGTCAACGGTGGGAGGAACTGTGATGGGACCTAGATACCCAATACCAAGCCTAATCCCAACTTCATCACAGCCCCTTGTTGGCTAGGGATCATTTGTTTCCACTGGCCCAATTAAAAAGAGACCCCAAATTCCAAAATTAAGACAAGTTAACTTTAAAGGCTAAAAATGTAACCACCTCGGCTCAGGCCGTCAGGTCCCCGCAATATCCGGCATTCTTCAATCTGTCCAAATGAAGAGAACATGACTCGGATGTCATTTTCAGTGCACTTCTTGGAAATCATACCAATAAACAGCTTCCTGTCTTCCACTGCTAAGAGAGTAAAAGCACAAATTGGAAGCATTTAGATGGAATATAACAGCTTTCTGATCACGTGAAAGTTACTTAACCATTCTGTGCCTGCTACCTCACCAATTAATAGGGATAACAGGGTTTACCTAAAAGGTAGTTGTAGGTATTAAATGCAAAGTACTTAACATTTTGCCTAGCACTTAAAACTGTCTTCTCTTCATACCATTGTTATTATAGCAAAGAATGGCAAGTTTTTACACTTAACTGCTGTAACAAGAGAAACCGAACACACCTTTTAGTGAGTGTTAACAGTCCACCTTCCTTTTCTGATTATTCTTTTTAGGACTAAGTTCTTCCTAACTGGATTATTACCCTCACTACTGCCCATAAGAAATTATACTGATAAAAGACATTCCAGTTCACTCTGAATGTTCTTGTAATGTTTCCCTATCAACTCTATTTCCCTATCATTTATTTACCATAGTTACTTTAAAGAAAAAAAATCTAGAGGACCAATTACTTAGAGCACTGGACCACTATCTTACACCATACACAAAAACTGACTCAAAATGGATTAAAGACTTGACTTTTCAATAGGCACATGAAAAGATGCTCCACATCACTAATCATCAGGGAAATACAAATAAAACCACAATGAGGTATCACCTCTCACCAGCTGGGATGGCCACCATCCAAAAGACAAGAAACAACAAATGCCGGTGAGGATGTGGAGAAAAGGGAACCCTCCTACACTGCTGGTGGGAATGTAAATTAGTTCAACCACTGTGGAAAGCAGTATGGAGATTCCTCAAAAAACTAAAAACAGAAATACCATTTGACCCAGAAATTCCAGTCCTAGGAATTTACCCACAGAAACAAGATCCCTCAATGAAAATGATGATATATACACCCCTATGTTTATCAGAGCACTATTTACAATAGCCAAGATATGGAAACAACCTAAGTGTCCATCAGTAGATGAATGGATAAAGAAGAGGTGGTACATATACACAATGGAATATTACTCAGCCATCAAAAGAAAACAAATCCTACCATTTGCAACATGGATGGAGCTAGAGGGTATTATGCTCAGTGAAATAAGCCAGGTGGAGAAAGACAAGTACCAAATGACTTTCCTCATTTGTGGAGTACAACAACTAAGCAAAACGGAAGGAACAAAACAGCAACAGACTCACAGACTCCAAGAAGGAACTACTGGTTCCCAAAGGGAGGGGTTTGGGGAGGGAGAAGGGGATTAAGGGGCACTATAATTAGCAATCACAATACAGGTGGGTCATGGGGAAGGCAGTACAGCACAGAAAAGACAAGTGATGACCACAGCATCTTACTACGCTGATGGACAGTGACTGCAGTGGGTGGTGAGGTGAACTTGATAATGTGGCTCAATGTTGAAACCACTATGTTGGTTCATGTGAAACCTTCATAAGATTGTATATCAATGATACCTTAAAAAAAAAAAAAAGACTTGACTGTAAGACCCTGAAACCATAAAAATCCTATAAGAAAACATAGGTAGTAAGCTCTTTGACATCGGCCTTGGTGACACTTTTTTGAATTTGACATCAAAAGCAAAGGCAACAATAGAAAGTGGAACTATATCTAACTAAAAACCTTCTTGACAGCAAAGGAAACCATCAACAAAATGAAAAGGCAACCTGCTAAACAGGAAAAAATACTTTGAAATTATATGTCTGGTAAGGGTTAACATCCAAAATGCATAAAGAACTCAATACAACTCAAAAGCTAAAAAACCCAAACAATCTCATTAAAAAATAGGCAGAGGATCTGAGCATTTTTCTGAGGATATACAGATGGCCAAAAAAACACATGAAAAGATGCTCCACATCACTAGTCACCAGGGAAATGCAAATTAAAACCACAATGAGATAATCACCTCATACTTGTTTGAATGGCTATCAACAAAAAGACAAGCAATAAGTATTGGTAAGATTGTGGAGAAAAGGGAATCTCTGTGTATTGTTATGGGAATGTAATGGTACAGCTACTGTGAAAAACAATTTGGAGGTTCCTCAAAAAATTAAAAATAGAACTACCATATGATCCAGCAATTCCACTTCTGGGTAATTATCTGAAGAAAATGAAAACACTAACTTGAACACTAACTGTGTTCACTGCATTATTTACAATAGCCAACATATGTAAATAACCTAACTGTCCACTGATGGACGAATGGACAAAGAAGATGTGGTGTGCATATATATATACACACACACCGAATGGAATATGTTTAGCCATAAAAAAGAATGAAATGTTGCCATTTGTGGCAACATGGATGGTACTTGAGGACATCACGCTAAAGTGAAGTCAGAGAAAGATAAATATCATATGATTTCACTTATATGTAGAATCTAAAAAAATAACCTGAGCACACATACAGAGAACAAACTGGTGGTTGCCAGAGGTGGGGACAAAGGAATGGGTGAGAATGACCAAAAGGTACAAATTTCCAGGGGATGTAAGACACAGTGATGACTATACTTAATCATACTGTATTGCATATTTGAAAGCTGAGAAGAGAGTAAATCTTAACAGTTCTCATCGTAAGATAAAAAGTTTTTTTCTAACTTTGTATGGTGGTAGATGTTAACTAGACTTACTGTGGTGATCATTTCACAATACATGCAAATACTGAATCATTATGTTGTACATCTGGAACCAACATGTTATATGTCAATTATACCTCAATTAAAAACAAGATTACTTAGAGCACAATACAATGTAGACGTTGTAAGGACAGCAAATAAAATAGAGACCTTGTAAGAGGAGGGCGTACACACTTGCTTTGTAGGGCCTTCAGATCTAAGAGGTAACAGTCAAGGGCTGAATCATTGCCAAGATGGCGCTCGCCGGGTGAGCTAGGGCGGCACCTGAGTTGGTTTCCGAGATAAAGTGAGTTTGCTTCCTAGTTCCTGATTACTCCCTATTGGTGGCTTAAGTCTTCTGTGAACGTGATCAGCTCGTGGACACCATTTACTTGCATGATATGCCTTCCTGCGTGAAGAGCGTGTGGCTGCCTGACCTTTATTTTGATTGGCTTATGAGCGTTATATATGTCCTGCTGTTTCCGCAATAAACGAGTTCCTGCTTTGACTGAGCTCCCTGTCGCGTCTGCTTGTCTCCGGCTCAGGCCTAAGAGCTGGAGGCTGGTGATCGGGCGGGCAGTCGGCACTCGCCTCTCCTGGTTCTGCCTTGCCGGGGCGTGCCTCCCGCTTCCTTTCTCTCTGCAGGTCCAGAGGGGAACCAGAGGAGACTAAAAACCCTGACACTTGTAAGAGGAGGGCGTACACACTTGCTTACCATTGTTCTTCTCACTGTCGGCAGGTTTCATCTGTATGGGATGATGCATCTATAAAAGTTAATACATGAATATTATCATTTATACACTGGTCAGAAATATAAATGAGGACTCAAAGGAAATACCAAAACTAGAGCCTTAAGAGTTGTCTCTGAACTCACACCTGTCTCATGATCTTCTCCCCATAAAATATCAAAATAGAATGTGTGTCAGTAAGTCAAATTCTTTTGAATGAAAGAGAACTACTTTCAACATTATCTTCTCGAAAATAAATGTTCCTTTTAGTCCTCCTCTGCATCAATTCTCGTGGCAATCATCCTTCACCCACAATAGTTTGTGCCTGAAATGTAAAATATGTTCCATGGGTCAAAACCACCACAGTTCCTTACTAATAAGAGCTTTCTTACCCCTGGGAGGACCTTCATGTTGTGAAGAGCATTCTGCGCTTCTAATGCAGCTTTGCGGGTGTAAAATGTAACAAAACAGCACCCTACAATGAAGATAGATTATTTCATGAAATCAAAACAGTAAGAAGACAATTTCTAGAGCATTCCCTTCTCAACAGACATATTGGAACTCAAAAGAGGGCCGGGTTTATTAATATGAGTCGAGAAAGAAACAGAGAAGGAGGGAAACTAGCAGGAAAAAACTGTATTATCTTCTGTGCATTTTTTTGTTACAGTCTCCTTGTTCTATTAAAATTCTTCTTTAGCTGATCCTGTAACTTCTCTGGGAAAGGTATTTCCCTTACAAGGTAACACTACCATGACATTCAACCCCATGACTCTGAAGACCAGGCAGTGTGCTGGGCAAGACTGGGCTGACCAGGCAGTGTGCTGGGCAAGACTCAGCTACAAACAGGACAGACAGGGAGCCTTGTGCTCCTGTAGCTTGTTGTAGTCCACCAGGAACTCTTTTTTTCCTAAGAATAAGCCGCTTCTTACATTGTAACCAGTTTCTACCATATTCCCCAAACATAATTCTCATTTTTTAAATTATAAACTGACTAAGAGCAAGAACCACTTAATATCTTTTTTGCACTCTTGATTCTCATCAAACATAATCAAGCTTCTAACAGCACATGGCGGTAAATGAGATCTGTAGATCTGTGCTTTGTATCTTTATCAAGGGATGAGTCTTGTAAATCTTGGGCCCACAGCCCCATAATGTATGTTACAGATTTCTCTCAAAATCACTACAATTTAGATTTTAAATCATTGCAGTTATATTGCTAGTTACTTACATAAACTATAATATTTATATTTTTGCCACAAAGAGAAAAATAATTCCTCTGTTTCTAGATCCTCTGCTATTAAGCTGGTTTCAAACATAACACAATCATGCTTGCTCATATTTGCACTGTAGAACAGCTTTCACTGAAAATTACTGTGAAATTGGTCATCTGGAAAAATATGAATATGTTTACGTGTGTACAGGGGCAAAGCTAATGCCTTATCTACCATCAGTCCTATAAAATTTCCACTCTGCTGGGTATTTCTAGAAGCTGCTCACCCTTTGTTTTCTTGTTCATTTTGTGAACTACAACAAACAGGTTACCTACAAATATATCCCTCCTGGTGGCTAAGCCACCCTGCAAGGCCTCTGTAACACTAACAAATCCACGGGTACATGGACAAGAAAACCTTACGTGGGTAGTTTACTTCAACTTTATTTTTGTTATTTCATCCCCCAAATCAAGTGACCCACTCACATTAAGTCTGTCTCTTGAATTTAGAGCTCTCACAAGGACTGTTCAAGATCCAATTTACAAATTATCCTCATGATGTCACCTTAACTTTTTATTTTTAAGCTATTAAATGTGTTTGGGCTGAAAGATGTATAGGAATAGACAAAAGGACCTATTTTTTTTGCCCCTATATTACCACAGGAGCATTCTGGCAATGAGATGCAGCACGCACTGACAGAAATGACATATAAAGCCCGAAGACCTTACCTTTGCTCTGAGGAGGGTTCTGGCTCCTATCCCGTAGGACGTTGATTTCATAGACAGCACCATACTGCTCAAAGAGTTCCCTCAAGTCCTTCTCAGACCAGGTCCTCGGAACCTGGCCCACAAACATCTTGATAGCATCAAGATCTGGTTGGTCTGGGTGGTCCAGGGTGCCGTTCATTTTCTTTGAGCTGCATGAAATAAAATAAAAGTTCTATTATGTATCCATGTTGCTTTCCAGAGGGGTCTTCTTTTCTTTAAAGATCTCGACTACTTCCTGAAAAAGTAGGGGAAAAATATTTCTACTTTTCAGGATTTTCATTCAATTTACCGGTTTCCTGGTTCTCCCTCACCGTGGCCACCCCTTCTTAGATTCCAAACTAAAGTCTCCATTGTGATTAGAACATCCTGGGTTTTAACTAAGGAACTGGGTATCACTCAGTCCTTGTCTAGCATGAGAATTCTCAAAAGAATTCAAGAGGAAACGTTCCTAAAAGCACATTTTAGTAATTTTAAGCATAGTTAACCAAACACTAAAATCACTAAAGATGGTATTATAGGTAAGATTCAGGACTCTCAATGTATACAATAATAGATTAAAAGTTCTCTTTCAGTAAACATTAGAACAGAAGCATTTGATTTCCCAAGCCTAAACTAAGAACTGACTAGAGTATTGACCTCTGAATGTTGCTGTCTCATGGGTGGTCCTGGTGACGCTGAGTTAGACCTCAGACCAAAATAAAGCTTTGCCTCTTAAAACTTTCACAAAATTCCCTTACCAACTGCAACCATAACATCCACATATTCCTCCAATCCTATCACAGCAAACTTTTAACGTTCCTACTTTAATACCTTCATCTCTACTTTTGCCATGGCCAAGAACCTAGAGGCATTCCTGCACTATAAATGTTTCTACTCAGAATTAATCAGTTGTTTTCCTTCCACTGCTTCAAGATCTTACTATTAGCATTTATCTGAACCAATAACAACTTAAATTCCAAATAGCTAGCATTAGTGTTTCTGTTAGTGTTTCTTAATTCAGAAATCACATCATATTTAAATTTGCCATGTTCTAATAGTCAATCCTACATAAAATGCTAGTTTTGTTTAAAGGAAAAACAGTTTTTTCCACCACTGCTATTTTCTGAATAGTTTTTTAAGATCCTTAAGAATGCTGAATCTATGAAAGTAGATCAACCTCTTTTTATTCCTAAATCTCTTATAACTGAACATCCCACAGGTACCATTCTTACATTACCTTTGTTGTATCTAGCACTAATTAAATATCAAAAAAGCTGTAAAACAAATGACATACAGACCAACTCTTATTGCTGTGTCTGATAAGGTTCCTTATACTCTTCAAGGTTAACTACTCAGTTTCATCAGGACTCAGATTGAGAGGTCCCTGAAGGCAGAAACTTTTATGGTCTAGTCATTCATATGGCCACAACTGGTATAGTAACTTGTTCAAAGTAAGTACTCGGATGTGGGATGAGAGGAATTTCTTGTACTCAATTTCTCTAACTAACCCTGATAAAAATGAATGCTCTGCACAAAGAGGACTCACAAATTAAAGAACTACTACTATCTCCTATGTGTTTGACTGCCACAGGATTAATCTACCTTATTTTTCCTTTTAAGTGGTTTGGAATACATTGTTTTATTGGTTTATTAATTTAAAACCAAGTGTAACAAGTCATTGCAAAAATATAATATAGCTGCTTCTAGTAGCCTAATCCCAATATTCGAACAGAAATCATGCTATCGTGATTTTAAAAGGTGGGGGGACCCTATGACTCGTGAAACAATGGATGTCACTCCCTACAATCTGCCCCCAACAACTTTAATTACAAGTTTTAACATCATCTTATTAAAATGCTGCTAAACTTTAATTGTATTTCTGTTCTGGAGAGGGTCAGCATAGAACCCAAAGGTGCTCAAAGTGTGTTTTGATGGTAAGGAAGGTGAAAGCTATTTCTGAAAAGAGGCAAGGGTTTATTAATTTGTATTACAACTGGAGACAACTGCTCTCAGGTTGTCCCTTCCTTCTGTATGTGTGCCATTCCTAAACTTTCTACATCACTGCTTAACACAAAAGTATAAATAGTTAATATATGTGGATTATAGTTTATCCAAAACGTCAGTGGAGATTCAGCATTTCTAACAACCTTCCTTTCTCTTTACTCTCCAGATCCTTCTCCATTTCTTCATGTCTACCCCCCTCCATGAACCCCCTCTTCCCTGTGTATACTAATTCCTTAGCCAGAAGAATTCATGAGAGCACAGCTATCCAAAGTACCCAAAAACAATTTCCAAACTTAACCACTTAGAAACTTCTACAGCAACTGGACTGGACTGAATAATTTTATATATGTTCAATCTAATAATAAAAACATACATGCAATGCAAGCTTACACCTTACTGTTTTTTCTATCAAATAATTTTTATTGTATTTTTATAAGTTGGGTGGCAGGGAGACAGGCCACGGTCCTCACCAGTTTGATAAGCACTTCTAAAGCCCAGCAAATTATCGAGCCAGGCTCCTGATGCTGTGAACACCATACAGTTGGAGTTGTGCGCTTATTCCTTCCTCCAGTAAGTACTGCCAATTCCTTATACAGGCCAGGTACTTTGTTACATGTGTATATGTTGGTAGGAAAAAACACAGGGAATTTCTTTGGAGCACATGAAGCCAGAATTAGAAGTGGCAGTATCAACTTGAGATTTCAAAAAAGAGAGAAGCAACCACATGTGTACCTATGTATATGGAAGTAGTCACAAACTCTCTCATCAATGGTTATCATGCTTAAAAGAGATAAGCAACAATGCTCTCCCATCCTCAATGTTCCACACATACTTCCAGTATGCATGCTGTCCTTAGTTAAAAGTAATCACTGCATAAAAAGTCACCTGGGGTCAAGACTCCAGTGTGGTATGCCAAGGCTCTCTTATCATCCAAGTATGGCATTTACTCTATATTTCACTAAACATATTCTCAAATTTGTACCTTACCCCCATTGATGGAGAGCTCCTCAGAGTCAGTGACCATGAATTATGTGTCTTTATTATGCCCACTCAAGAACCAATGAATTCAACGGCTCCATGGAGAAGTTATCTATTCTGTCCTGCCATTCCTAAGAGGCAAGTCTGTGGAAATTTTTATCTTCTGTGGAAATACTGATTTAGGAGTAGGATGGAAGAGAGGAAAAGCAGGGACTGCAGCAATGAGGGAAGGAGATGAGAAGACAGGAAATGTTCTGGGGAAGAGGCATGGCATTAACCCACCTCTTTTTACATTTCTGCTTCTGGCATCAACTGACAAATCATTAAGAATGAGAAACTATGAGAAATCAGCACCAGAGGCTGCTTTGTTTACCTTGATTCTTGATGGCACATGACATAGGAAAATAGCACAGGGAACCAAAATGGAAGAGAGATGGAAAGAAAAACAAGGAACTTATTTTCAAAGCACACATTTGTTCTGAATTTTTAAACCCTCTCTTATTTATTACTCTCTCTCAAAACTTCCCAGCCCAGATCCAGCTCAAGGGGCAGAGTGGATGTTTCTGTAATGCTTTTTTCCCATCCCCCAGCCTCAAATGACTAGACCAGGGATGGATCTTAACCCAAGAAGTTGATCCACACACAAGACCATGTCCTATGCTTAAAACAGAGAGATAGGCCTAGCTAATTAAGTCCTTCTACTGCAGCACTGAGCAAGACAATAGCCACGAGCTACATGTGGTCACTTAAAATTTGATTTTAAAAATGCAGACCCTCAGTTGCACTAGCTATATGTGACTAGTGGCTACTGCATAGGGCAGCAGAGATACAGAACATTTTTTACCACCACAGAAAGTTCTACTGCACAGCACTGCTTGCGCTACAGAATCTGGAAGTAGTTAACAAAACAGTGATGAAGTCAGAAGCAGTAAAGTTGCAACTAGACATAGTGTGTTAGTTGACACACTGAAAGGGCAGTGGCAAGAGATACATGCTACAATAGAGATGAAGCTTAAAAACATGCTAAGTGAAAGAAGTCAATCACAAAGGCTACTACATATTGTGTTATGCCATTTATATGAAATGTCCAGAATAGGCAAATCTAGAGACAGAAAGTAGGTTACTGGTTGCCTAGGACTGGGAATTGGAATGAGTGTGGAGAGGAATGATTGCTAGTGGGTACTGGTTTCTTTTTGGGGTGATGAAAATGTTCTGGAATTAGTGGTGGAAGTTGCACAGCTGTGTGGATGTAGTGAAAATCACTGCATTGTGTACTTTAAAAAGGTAAATTTTTATGTCATATGAATTATATCTCAATTTGAGAGCTAGAAACAGAAACGAGTCAGAAGACAGGCTGGAAGGACGGTGGCAAGGCAAGGCAAAGCCACGCTGTAACCAAAGTTACAAGGTAGATGACAGAGCAGAAGCAGCTTACAACGTGTGTCCTGACAAGCTGGGAGTTTACAGGCTTTCCAGCTGGGAAGCTCCTGATTACATTGTAATCCTGTCCACAAGTATCCTTTTAGGAAATTCTTTCACACTAGCTTGAGTGGCTGGTTATCTGTTTCTTACAGCCAACAAGCTGGCCAATACTATCTTCACATCTGTTTAAAAATCATTTCTGAAACTTTTCCTTAACGCATTTTTTTCCCCTCACAGCACTGCTCTACAGAATCTGGAAGTAGTTAACAAAACATGACCTATTGACCTTCTCATTACCTGTTGACCTTCACTTGTTCATATACAAAGAGCAAATTTTTAGATACTTACTAGAAAGTCCCTTCACCTCCACAGTGGGCATAAATACTTACTGTATCCAATCTCCAGCCACCACCACCCACCTCTTATGAGGTCACTCTGGCTTACACATTGTGCTGTCAAAAAACGGACACTGGAGAACATCAGAATAGGAAGCATCCAAAAATACTAGCCTGAGTTAATTACCAGCTATTCTCTAGTGATTACAAGATATGTGTCTATGTGGGAAGGAGGTGATTTTCATTTGGATAAAGGGAGATCTTGTTAGCTGGGACTTTAGGTCTAGAAAAATCTATCAGTGAAGGTTTTAAATTACCATTCAACAATAGAACAGCTGAGAATCTGCTTGTGAAGGTTTTCCACCTTCTTCCCTGAAGAATGGAGATACCATCTAGAGACTGTATTTCAGCAATCACTTCTAACTGTAAAAAACCTCACAGGGCTTATCATTCATACAACTCTTATTTCCCAAACTCCTACTATGGCCATATACTAGACACTACAAGAGGCTATACAAGTGGACTGAGGAATACCTACTTGCCTTGGAGGCAATGACACCTAACAAGTGGAAGGAAAAACGATCATACCCCCCAAATGTTATAACAGATGTATAACAAGGTCTGTAGAAAAAGTGGCTAATATGGTTTATTTTATTTGGAGTAGGGGGGAGGTATGTACAGGGATTTAAGCTGAATAGACTAAGTGGCTAGAAAAAAAGTGCTATATAGAATGGAGGTATGAAAGCCTAAGGGGCTGATGAGGAATAAGGATTCAGAAGAGAGAGGAGAGAAGAGGGAGATACCATGAGAAAATTAAAAAAAAGGACCTGACAAAGTTAGCAGGAAACATAAAACATTGTAAAAGATAAGAAAAAAGGAGAGAAAACATTAGAAAAGCAATAAGAATAAAGAGATAGGTTGGAGAGATGTAGTGAAGGGCTTTCCATGCTATATTTACAGGCATGGACTTTAAATTTTTAAACAAAAGAATGATCAGACTTATCTTTTAGAAGACAACCTGGCAATAATTTAGAGGATGAAATAAAGTGGAGAAATATGGAGATCAAAAAGCTCTTGCACAAACTAGCTCCTAAGATTAAGTCCCAGTCTCAAGCAATGCTGAGAAATTGGCAGGGAGGGAGGTGGCAGGATCTGCTAAGCCTCAGAAATCACCGGATAAAGGAGATGGGGGAAAGGAAGAAGCACATCAGTCCCCTTAAGCAATGGGAAAGCAAGAGTAAAAGGCCCAAGAAACAAATGGAAGACAACCATGTGTTAGGATACGAGCACAGTTAAGAGGAACCAGAAGAATGCTCAGAGTGGAAACAAGGGCATTTTGTTACAAAGAGAACCAGGACTCAGGTCCCCTAGTCCTTCCACAGCTCCTCCAGCAATTCTTCTCTGTTGTAAAGAGATTTTGAAATAGATAACATTGTTAAATCAGATTTCTAGGCGAAATCACATCAGAGACAACCAATGATGTCTCAAGTCTCCTGCTAAAGTAGTAAGTACAAGTGAAAAGAAGGTCTAAGAATTCAAAAAAGAGGAGGCAAGCACACATCATCCTTAAGCACTCTGTTCTCAGCTCTTTGGTGTTTTAGTGTATGGTGCCCATGGGAGCAGGCCTGGGGGCTCGCAGTATAGTTAATGGGTAACTGCTCAATGACACCTGAGGCAGCCTGGTCTAGGGAGCAAAAATAAAGAGGGTATAGTTAAGCTGGCATTTGCAGCCCAAGGTTGACACCAACTGTCCTCAGGCCAGTCAGTTATTAGCTTCTCTCAACTGGGTTTCTCATTTCATTGTAAAACAGGGAAAATAGCTTATGTCCAATTAACCTCACAAACCTTCTGTGAAGATGAATGTCTAAAACAAAAGCAAAGGCACATGGATAAAAATGATCTAACAGTGTATGCTCTGATTACCTCGAATCAGAATGGCTGTTTAATCCATTAGTTCTCAAACTTTAGCATGCATGAAAACCACATGGGACTGTTAGAATACAGATTCTTGGGGCCTATTCTAGCATAAAAATTCCTGGACATGGATGCAGGAATATGCATTTTTGCGGCAACTTTTATGCAGTGATCCGGATTTCATGGGAATTAATCCAACCTCATAAAAGATGAGAAAACAGGCTGAAAATGCTGTATCTAAGGACTGAACACTAGGCAGTAGCCCAGCAAAGAAAGCATTACAATGGAAGATAATTTAAGCCACAAAGTCCTATTTCTAGGGATCAATGTGTCTGATACATGGAATATTTTTATTATGTGTTAAGTCTTTATGATGGCATTTGTTGTGATTTCACCTGTTGTCTAAACTTTACTTCTGCAGTAAAAAAACCTCTCACAAAGAGACACATCTAATTTACCACTATTTTGGAGACTGCAGAGAAGGCATGGGATCCATCTCAAATGAGCAAGCCAGCTAACTCTGAGGCCCCCCAAAGTATTCCACAAAGAACTGTCCAGAATCTGTTATTATTCACACCCGTTACACTTAACCTCAGGGTAGACTGATTTGCACATGGAGGCCAAAACTCAAAGACTTGTACTACCATCTGTTATCCAGGGAATATCCCTAGACATAGCTAATATTCTTGGCTTTGAATAACCTAAGGTCATTTGCTTAAGATCCCAAGATTAAAGTAACTGAAATCAAGAGTTAGAAGTGTGTTCTCTACAGAGCCCAGAATTCAGGCTCCTTGCAGCTACAGCTCAGGGCCAGGTTAGCATTTCCACTGTGTACAACAGCGGTATCACTTCTTGAGCAGCACTGTAAACTGATTAAGTTTCTCGTTCCCATTTTCAAAACTTTCTTGGGCAATTGCCAATCAAAATTGATCCAGTTTTCTTTTTTGGGGGGGAGGGAGGAATACCGGAACACATTTGATCTCTCAGCCATCATGTATTGTGTTGCATTTTCTATTAGACTTGTGGGGAGAGAAGGAATCAAGGTCCAGGATTACAGTTAACATGTCAATACAGCATTTGATATACACTGCTAAATACAGCCTAGCCACCAGTCTCCTCTGTGATATGTCTAAGAATTTATCATTAAAAATAATCAAACAGATAAATAGCTTTCCAAAAGATTATTTGAAATTGCATAGCCAAACCAAAGCAATGTAACTATATTGTTTAAAAAAAAAATACCTTGGAATCTATTTTATGGGGAAACACCACAGCTTGAAGGGACTGGAGCCAGCACACTAGAGTTGATGTTGCTGGTCATATATCAAATGCACCCTATGTTACAGAACTTAGCTGTAGCCTTCAGGAAATCAGCAATAATAAGATAAGATCAGGCTACAACAGAAAATAACAGTAGCATGGACTTTGGCTTCCTCACCCAATTTTTTCTTCCCTCTTTTAAGGAAAGGAACCAGTTCATCAAATAACAAAGAAAAGAGCCCCGTTTCTCTGCTTATAAAAATTAGATAACAATAATACTTACACGGGACTGGAATTCAAAGAGCAATGATCCACCATCATTTCTGGAAGGAAATCCAACTTAAACGCAGCCATCACCTCACTCTCCCCTTCAGAAGCCAATGACATTAACTTGCTGCACTTGTCTGATCCACAAATACACACAGCTTTAGCTTCCTGGGCCCCACAAAAAACACAAAGTGGAAACAGGAGCTCAGGGAAACCAGCAATAAGTGCCACAGAAACAGGCAGGACTGGGGAAGGGAAGGGGAGCATTGGATCAAAAGGGGGATGTGACCATGTGAATGGAGGCTCAGCCCGGCATACAATGAAAGTGCTGATGCACCAGGCTGGTTTTGTGCGATTTTCCCTGGCGAAGCAGTACTAAGTGCACTGTCAGATAAACAGACTGTCAGATCCATGAAGACAGCAGTGGCTAACAGAGCAGAAGAAACAAACTTGTTTCTTATCCTCCAACCTCCTCCCTGAAAATCAGTTTTTGAGGAGCTCTAGAGCTTGAAACTACCTGAAGCAAAAAACAAAAAACAAAAAACCTCAAAAACCTCACCTCCTATGATCTGAAAATGGTTATCATTTGGAAAGAAGAACTGGGTTGTTAGCCTTGGTCTGAACTTATTTCCATGTGCCAAAGACAGCAATGAGCATGGTGCCTGAATCCAAACTAATCTACAGATAGTTGCATAAGGAGTAGTAGTTCAGACAATCCAAAGCAGGCCAGAGGCAAGCTGGCTGAAGAAGAGGCCACCACTCACTACTCACATTCTACTACCCGCATTGCATTGACCTTGCTTTCTTGATGGTGTTAGAGCAAAGTGTGCTACCTGATGGTTTATCATCAGCATAAAGGCCTTTAAAAATTCCTGCTTCAGTGACATTCATGAAGTGGCATAGGCAAAACTTCTTTACTCTTAATTTGCCAGAAAATAAAAAAGTAAAAATAAAAATGGAATAGTAATATTCTGTCTCTTGATACAGTACTAAGAAATGTCTTTTCAGTTGTTTGGCCTTGCTAAAGAAACAAAAACAAAGAGAAGCAAACAAAAGCCCCAGTGATGATAATAAAAAAGACCTGGGGCCTACAAGGGCGAACCCTCAAACATGGAAGGACAGAGGAATGTAAACTAAGGCTCTTCATTCAATCTACTCCTTTAAACTGTTGCTAAAACCATGATTAATGAATGCCCACATAAACATTCTATGATGGATGAGCAGTGGAGATGGATATACTTAGTTGTCAAGGCAGATCCTGTTCTCAGTTTAGCTCTACACCCTCCTCCAAACAACAAATGGTGGCATTTCAGTATTTAGGCAGTGATTCTAAAACTATCTCTGAAGGTTCCCAAATTTCACAGGCCTTCTTCCCATTTTTATCATTAGGGTTGCCTTACCTCAAAAGATTTCACTTCACTCAAGCTCAGTTCACAACACAGGGAACTTTGAAAAAAAGAAGTTATGTTCAGCCTGTAAAGAAGTAAACAAATGAACTCCTAAATGTATAGAGTTACTTGGAAAAAAAAAAAAAAAAAAAAGAAAGGCAGCATGTCATGGTATGGCTCTAACTATTCCAGTCTGGGTAACAATGGTTAACACCTGTCTGAGTCTGAGCAAGGTAGAAACTCTGTCTTCTGTCCAATATCCAGACATAAATTTGTAATAGCATCTAACTGCTTTTCTATTTGCAGAGACTAGGGTTCATCTGAGCTACTGCTTTAGAGACAGAAATAGCAGGAGCCTCTTCCACCCTACTAGAAGAGGAAGCAACACCAGGCTGCAAATGAGAGGAGCCTGTGTGGCCAGCACTCAGCGCACCAGCTCCTAACTGCCAGGCAGGTGTGACTACTTTAGTTACTGGTTAGGTTTGTCCTAGTTTCTATGTCCAGTGGAGTTGATCACATGCCTCTTCCTATAGAAAGCTACCTGGACCAAGGATTAACTTTGTGAGGTCAGTCAACAACCAAATTAGATGTTTTAGTTCAAAGTTTCCTTTAAAAGTGAATCAACAAATTTTAAGGGAATCCCACTGGTTTTTGTTGTTTTTATTATTCACTAACAACACCTAACTTCCACTAACTACATCTCTGTTTTAATCAGAATTATAGCCATAACAAGAGAGTATGAATATGGTAGATGCTACCGAGTAGTCAGGAACTGCTCAGTGTGCGAAAGGAGGTGTACTTCCTTACCAAGTCAAAAATTGGGAAGCACTGATGTAATGTTTTAAAATCCATTTTATGACTTATAAAAGCAACACTGCTTCAAGATGGAAATGTTATTACATGACATTCCACCTTTAGGTAGGTCACAAGAGCTATCTCCGTAAAATTAAATTCAACATGCTTGTGGGAAAAGGGCACAAAAATTAATCACAAGTCACTCAATTTTAAAAAAGAGTTACAAAGTTAAGTGATGATAAAAACAATTAGGGGAATACAAAAATGCAGATGTTAAGAGAAATTAAAAAGTGGAATTAGAAGTTATTCACAGAAAACTGCCCATAAGTTGTTTTTAAATTTCTTAATCAGAAACACATCCCAGGCTTTTCCCACAAAGGATGCACTAGAAATAAAGAGATGGCAGGAAGGCTTATAATCAAAGAGGCTTATAATCAAAGAAGGCCTTAACTTTCCCTCAGTCCCTTTTTACCACCTGTCCTCTATGAACTTAACATAGTTCCCTCTTCTTTCCCTGTCTGTTTTCCTTGCCTTGAAAATTCTCTACTTCTTTTCTAAGGGTAATAATTCAAAGCCTAATTATGTGAGGGTAGGGGCAATCAGCCTGCTGTAACATTAAGAACCTGAATCATTAAAAATGTCAGTAGATAGGAGAAACCTTCTGAAGAAAAACACACTCTGCATTTAGAATATAGGAATGGAATAAACAGTTTTAAAAATTGGATTAAAGGAAAGAAATGCTACAAATTATGTCAAACGAGTGAAAGAGCAAAGAAAAGCATAGTTGAGCAAAAAAGCCCCAGTGGTGCGTCCAAATGTCAGGCTATCTTGATTGATGTAAAAACCACGGAGTTCAATGACAGGTAGGGATTGTATACTTCCAACCCAATAATCTAAATGTATTTAAAGGGCAAACTTTGAACTCTTGGTTATATGAGCATAGAGGAAATTAGAGCCTACTACTAAATTTATACAAGAGAACCTAAGTCACTGAAAATCACCATCAGTCTATATATGTAAGGAAAAGTGCAAGAATCTAGGGAAAAGTCGTAACAGATAAATGTACTGGATATTTTTCCTCCCAGAGATTCTGGCAGTTGGATGATATAAGGGACGTAAAAAACATAGTAGGCAATTGACACAACTTGAAAATAACCAGCCAGAATAACCTAAAATTTTAACTTAAAACCTTTATGGACTCCAGTTTCACTTTAAAAATTGAGTACTTCTAATACAATTAGTGGGTCTCCTACAGCTTCCAATTCACTACCTTGCATATGCAAAAATATACTGACCTAAATTGGTAATTATCTCTTTGGCATCTCACTTTGTGGGAGCTGTTGGCAAAAATGTGACGATTGAGTGTAATTTAAAACAAACCAAAAAGGGAGGAAAACTACCACCCTTTTTGAAATCTACAAATTTTCCATTTCCTCCCCCATCCTTGATCACTACTACTGCCTCTTTCAGGGTCAAAGATAAGGACTAGCAGAAAGACCCTCTTCTGTGTTTAGTACTGTCAGTTCCACTGAAGTTTCTGGGACTAATCCTAAAGTAAACTCTTGTCAAATCATGACCACCCTTCAAATCAGGTCATATTTCAATTATCAAACTAGTTCTGGGACTTAAGTGTAATTCTTAGTTGGTAACAATACACTGGAAGTTTAAACTTTATTTAAGCCCCAGTGTTGATTAAGAAATCAGTTATGTTGAACAGATTCTTCCTCCAAGAGGGTATTTTCCGTGTAGAATCCCATTATGTCCCATCCTCATCCTTTTTCTAGACTTCAGTGTTCAGGTTACGAAGCGGAATGAAGGAGGAAAGTTAGCAGGGTAGCCGCGCGCACACACACCACACACACACACACACACACACCACACACACACACACACACCTGTTAGAACTAGGTGGCTACAAGTATGAGGTCACCCTGCGTTGGGAACCAGCTAAGGAGGAAGAGGTGAGAAAGAGCAAGAAAATATTTCTAGCTTCCTATAGGAACAGGAAGTTATATCCCACAATGTAGGAAAAAACCCACCACCTTTCTGAAGGCAATCTTTTCATATCTGCACAACAGGCTTCATGCAAGAAGGTTAAAAAAGATGACCACAGAGCACACCCATCCAGCAGTTAGCCCATACCTGTAGCTTTACACCTCCCTCTCTGGACTATGTCTTCACTCTAAAAAACCAAGGAAAGAAAAATAAGTGGACCATGACTACACTTCTCAATATCCAGATATGCAGCTTTTTTTCCTAAAAAAAGCCCTCTTTGTCACCATAGAAGAAGATTAAGGGGGAAAAAAAGAGAACCCCTCCTTTTTCCATTTTTTAAGTACACAATACCTTAAAAGATAAATTGCATTTAGTATGTCAAAGCTAATTTAAAAACACAATCAACCTAAAAGATAGGGAACCTTAAAAGATAAATTGCATTTAGTATGTCAAAGCTAATTTAAAAACACAATCAACCTAAAAGATAGGGAAGTAAAGTATTAAAAGGCTTAAAAGAGGCTTGCTCCCGAATGTCCCAATAAACAGCAAAACAATGACTAGAATTTCAGTACATCTAGGTCACCAAAACAATCTTTTAGCATCTGTTTTTCAAAAGGAAACTACAATAAAGCTAAAGGCTATGTAATTCTTCTAGCAATTAAGGATCATGTTATTAATGTGGACAGGCCATGATATTTCCCTAAAGCAACCTTGCTAAAAACATGAATAGGTAGGTGCCAGGCATAAAACTCTTCAAAGATAACCAAGTTCCTGCCTGTGTAAATGCATCTCTGTGGCCTTCCAGCAGTGGTGAACCACTGAAACCAAAAAATCAGAAGATGGGGAAGGTAATTGAAGTTAAAAGCAAATGGAGGAACCGCAAAACCAATTTGTTTTATTTTTAAACATTATTGAACAATCTTCCAAGTAAAGATTGATTTTATAAAGCTGCCCAAATTCCTACAAACTTCCACCTACAAACCCTGCCAGCTGTACTCCATGTGGCCCTGGCTACAGATGGAGAATAACCAAAAGTCACAAAGGATGATGTCTACACTGGGAAGTTTAAGAATTTTGAAAGACAAGGCCAGAAACAGAACTATAAGACACTGCACTGTATCTACCACCCCTAAGGACAAAGATGTTTGTTTGTTTGTTTATTAAGGTATTATTGATATACACTCTTATGAAGGTTTCACATGAAAAAACAATGTGGTTACTACATTTACCCATATTATCAAGTCCCCACTCATACCCCAATTCAGTCACTGTCCATCAGTGTAGTAAGATGACACAGATTCACTGTTTGCCTTCTCTGTGCTACACTGTTTTCCCCGTGACCCCCACACCATGTGTACTAAACATAATACCCCTCAATCCGCTTCTCCCACCCTCCCCACCCGCCCTCCCATACCCTCCCCTTTGGCAACCACTAGTTCCTTCTTGGAGTCTCTGAGTCTGCTACTATTTTGTTTCTTCAGTTTTGCTTCGTTGTTATACTCCACAAATGAGGGAAATAAGACAAAGATGATTCTTGACTGACATAAAATAGGTGCTTAAGTACTTGACTTTCCATATAGACCTGCTTTCCAATTTTGCTAATGAGGTAGCGATGCTTTCATTTAAGGCAAAGTCAAGACCAACAAAAATGCTGCTGAAAGCATTTACTTGAACCTGCCTACATTATCAAAAGTTATTAAGAGGAAGGGAACTTACATCTACTAAGTTCACAAAACTTCATCCAGTCCTGTATCATTAATACCACTTAAGGTGGGGACTACTCTAAGGATTAAGATGCTAAAATAACCTGCACAGGGATTCTAACGGCAGAGCCCATGGTCTCTCTTGAGAAATTTGACTCTCATCTAGTAGGTAAAAATTTTTATTGAGACTGTCTTCAGAGGGCTCTACAGTACTGGTTACCTAGGGGAAAACTGAGCCAGTTAAATGTCTACTTGTTTTATTCTGGAAGATCCAAAGGGCAAAGAAAACACCAGGGAGTCATGTTTTCCAAAATGTGGCATGAAACACGCATGAACAGTTGAAAAACACTGCTTGTTGTGTGACCCTGTGAGACCAGACTCAGAGTGCATGCTAGCTGGAGAATCCCCAAGATACAAAGAGCAAAAGGGAGACCTGGAGTTGTTAAGAAGGGCCAGTGTATGAAACAGTGAGAGGTATATCTAGGTGCCAGAGAACACCAACACTAAGGGGGCCAACGAACACCCTAATTGCCTAGCCACGAGAGAGAGAAAAAATTAAGAAAAAGGTTTTTTTCTAAATTAAAGAATCAATGATAAACAATCTTATGAAGGTTTCATATAAACTTTGTGGTTTGAACATTCACCCATATTATCAAGTCCTCACTGTCTATCAGACTAGTAAGATGCTACAGAGTCACTGTCTTCTCTGTGATGTACTTACCGTCCCTGTGACATACCAATATTGTGATCACAAATTATTCACCTGAAGACTTTTTTTTTGGTACCGTTAATCTACAATTACATGTGCAACATTATAATTACTAGACTTCCCATACCATCAAGTCCCCTCCATATGCCCCATTACAGTCACTGTCCATCAGCGTATTGAGATACTATAGAATCACTACTTGTCCTCTCTGAGGTATACATCCCTCCCTGTGGCCCCCTCTACATTATGTCTGCTAATTGTAATGCCCATTTTTCCCCCTTATCCCTTCCTTCCCACCCATTCTCCCCAGTCCCTTTCCCTTTGGTACTTGTTAGTCAATTCTTGGGTTCTGTGAGTCTGCGGCTGTTTTGTTCCTTCATTTTTTTCTTTGTTCTTATACCCCACATATGAGTGAAATCCTTTGATACTTGTCTTTTTCCACTTGGCTTATTTCACTGAGCATAATACACTCTAGCTCCATCCATGTTGTTGCAAATGGTAGGATTTGTTTTCTTCTTATGGCTGAATAATATTCCATTCTGTATATGTACCACATCTTCTTTATCCATTCATCTACTAATGGATACTCAGGTTGCTTCCATTTCTTGGCTATTCAAAACAGCACTGCGATAAACACAGGGGTGCACATGTCTTTTTCAAACTGGGCTGCTGCATTCTTAGGGTAAATTCCTAGGAGTGGGATTCCTGGGTCAAATGGTATTTCCATTTTGAGTTTTTTTGAGGAACCTCCATACTGCTTTCCACAATGGTTGAACTAATTTGCATTCCCACCAGCAGTGTAGGAGGGTTCCCTTTTCTCCACATCCTCGCCAACATTTGTTGTTGTTTGTCTTTTGGATTTTGGCCATCCTGACTGGTGTGAGGTGATATCTCATTGTGGTTTTAATTTGCATTTCTCTGATGATTAGCGATGTGGAGCATCTTTTCATGTGCCTGTTGGCTATCTGAATTTCTTCTTTGGAGAAGTGTCTATTCATATCCTCTGCCCACTTTTTAACTGGATTATTTGCTTTTTCGTTGTTGACGTGCATGCGTTCTTTATATATTTTGGATGTCAACCCCTTATCAGATATGTCATTTATGAATATATTCTCCCATACTGTAGGATGTCTTTATCTTCTACTGATGGTGTTCTTTGCGGTACAGAGGCTTTTCAGCTTGATATAGTTCAACTTGTTCATTTTTGCTTTTTTTCCCTTTCCCGGGGAGATATGTTCATGAAGAAGTTGCTCATGTTTATGTCCAGGAGATTTTTGCCTATGTTATTTTCTAAGAGTTTTATGGTTTCATGACTTAGATTCAGGTCTTTGATCCATTTTGAGTTTACTTTTGTGTATGGGGTTAGACAGTAATCCAGTTTCATTATCTTACATGTAGCTGTCCAGTTTTGCCAATACCAGCTGTTGAAGAGGCTGTCATTTCCCCATTGTATATCCATGGCTCTTTTATCATATATTAATTGACCGTATATGTTTGGGTTAATGTCTGTACTCTCTATTCTGTTACACTGGTTTGTGGGTCTGTTCTTGTGCCAATACAAAATTGTCTTGATTATGGTGGCTTTGTAGTAGAGCTTTAAGTCTGGGAGTGTAATTCCCCGTTTTATTCTTCCTTCTCAGGATTGCTTTGGCTATTCAGTGTCTTTTGTGGTTCCATATGAATTTTAGAACCATTTGATCCAGTTCATTGAAGAATGCTGTTGGTATTGATAGGGATTGCATTGAATCTGTAGATTGCTTTATGTAGTACAGCCATTTTGACAATATTTATTCTTCCTAACCAAGAGCATGGAATGACTTTCCATTTGTTAGTGTCCTCTTTAATTTCTCTTAGGAGTGTCTTGTAGTTTTCAGGGTATACGTCTTTCACTTCCTTCGTTAGTTTTATTCAGAGGTATTTTATTCTTTTTGATGCAATTGTGAATGGAATTGTTTTCCTGATTTCTCTTTCTGTTAGCTTGTTAGTGTACAGGAAAGCAACAGATTTCTGTTTATTAATTTGTATCCTGCAACTTTGCTGAATTTAGATATTAGTTCTAGTAGTTTTGGAGTGGAGTCTTTAGGGTTTTTGATGTACAATATCATGTCATCTGCAAATAATGACAGTTTGACTTCTTCTTTACCAATCTGAATGCCTTGTATTTCTTTGTTTTGTCTGATATCTGTGGCTAGGACCTCCAGTACTATGTTGAATAACAGTGGGGAGAGTGGGCGTCGCTTTCTTGTTCCCTATCTTAGATGAAAAGCTTTCAGCTTCTCGCTGTTAAGTATGATGTTGGCTGTGGGTTTGTCATATATGGCCTTTATGATATTGAGGTACTTTCCCTCTATACCCATTTTGTTGAGTTTTTATCATGAATGGATGCTGAATTTTGTCAAATGCTTTTTCAATATCTATGGAGATGGTCATGTGGTTTTTGTTCTTCTTTTGGTTGATGTGGTGGATGATGTTGAAGGATTTTCAAATGTTGTACCATCCTTGCATCCCTGAGATGAATCCCACTTGATCATGGTGTATGATCCTCTTGATGTATTTCTTAATTCAGTTTGTTAATGTTTGGTGAGTATTTTTGCATCTATATTCATCAGGGATAGTGGTCTGTAATTTTTTTTTTTGGTGGGGTCTTTGCCTGGTTTTGTTATTAGAGTGATGCTGGCTTCATAGAAAGAGTTTGGAAGTATTCCCTCCTCTTCTAATTTTTGGAAAACTTTAAGGAAAATGGGTATTATTTCTCCTCTATGTCTGATAAAATTCAGCAGTGAATCCATCTGGACTGGGGATTTAGTTCTTGGGTAGTTTTCTGATACTGATTCAATTTCGTTGCTAGTAATTCGTCTGTTTAGGTTTTCTGTTTCTTCCTTAGTCAGTCTTGGAAGGTTGTATTTTTCTAAGAAGTTGGCCACTTCTTCTAGGTTTTCCAGCTTGTTAGCATATAGATTTCCATAATATTCTCTAACAATTCTTTGTATTTCTGTGGTGCCCATCGTGATTTTTCCTTTCTCATTTCTGATTCTGTTTATGTGTGTAGATTCTCTTTTTCTCTTAATAAGTCTGGGTAGGGGTATCTATTTTGTTTATTTTTTCAAAAAACCAGCTCTTGTTTTCATTGATTTTTTTCTATTGTTTTATTCTTCTCAACTTTATGTATTTCTTCTCTAATCTTTATTATGTTCCTCCTTCTGGTGACTTTTGGCCTCATTTGTTCTTCTTTTTCCAATTTCAATAATTGTGTCTTTAGACTGTTCATTTGGGAACGCTCTTCCTTCTTTAAATAGGCCTGGATTGCAATATACTTTCCTCTTAAAACTGCCTTCGCTGCGTCCCACAGAAGTTGTGGCTTTGTGTTGTTGTTGTCATTGGTCTCCATATATTCTTTGATCTCTGTTTCGATTTGGTTGTTGACCCATTGATTATTTATGAGAATGTTGTTAAGTCTGCATGTATTTATGAGCCTTTTTGTTTTCTTTCTAAAATTTATTTCTAGTTTTATACCTTAGTGATCTGAGAAGTTGGTTGGTAGGATTTCAATATTTTTGAATTTACTGAGGTTCTTTTTGTGGCCTAGTATGTGGTCTATTCTGGAAAATGTTCCATGTACACTTGAGAAGAATGTGTATCCTGCTGGTTTTGGGTGTAGACTTCTGTAGATGTCTGTTAGGTCCATCTGTTCTAGTGTGTTGTTCAGTGCCTCTGTGTCTTTACTTATTTTCTGTCTGGTTGATCTGTCCTTTGGAGTGAGTGGTGTGTTGAAGTGTCCTAAAATGAATGCATTGCTTTCTGTTTCCTCCTTTAATTCTGTTAGTATTTGTTTCACATATGCTGGTGCT
>JAQQAC010006904.1:663022-689711 GCA_029783875.1 Phataginus tricuspis | reverse complement strand
AAAGGTTCAAGGGTAACTCTTTTACTATTCAACAGTCTAACTTAACTCTCTTGTTAAGCTATTATATACACAGTCTGATGATTCTTTATTTCTCTCCCTTCTTATTCTTCCTCCTCCATTTTTTATATAGTAGGTGTTTTATTCTGTAGTCTTTTGTGTTCCTTTGACTGTTTTTGTGGATATTTGATTTTATTTTTTGCCTTTAGTTAGTATTTGGATGGTCTACTTTCTTTGTTATATTCTCTAGTGACATCTTTTTAGCCCTAGGAGTGCTTCCATCTAGAGCAGTCCCTTTAAGATAGCCTATAGAGGTGGTTCGTGGGAGGCAAATTCCCTCAACTTTTGCTTGTCTGGGAATTGTTTAATCTCTCCCTCTAATTTAAATGATAATCATGCTGGACACAATATTCTTGGTTTGAGGCCCTTCTGTTTCATTGCATTAAATATATCATGGCATTCTCTTCTGGCCTATAAGGTTTCTGTTGAGAAGCCGGATGGGTTTTCCTTTGTAGGTGATCTTTTTTCTCTCTCTGGCTGCCTTTAATACTCTGTCCTTGTCTTTGATCTTTGCCATTTTAATTATTATATGTCTTGGTGTTGTCCTCCTTGGGTCCCTTGTGTTGGGAGATCTGTGGGCTTCCATGGACTGAGATACTATTTCCTTTCCCAGCTTGGGGAAGTTCTCCTCAATTATGTCTTCAAAGACACTTTCTATCCCCTTTTCTCTCTCTTCTTCTTCTGGTACTCCTATAATGCGAATATTGTTCCGTTTGGATTGGTCACATAGTTCTCTTAATATTTTTTCATTCCTAGAGATCCTTTTATCTCTCTCTGCCTCAACTTCTCTGTACTCCTGGTTCTCTGATTTCTATTCCATTAAATCAGCCCATCCATCGACTGTTTCATTTCTGTAATCTCTCTCCTGACTTCCTCCCTTAGCTCTTGTATATTTCTCTGTAGGTCCATCAGCATGGTTATGACTTTTATTCTGAATTCTTTTGCAGGAAGATTGTTTAAATCTATCCCACCAGGCCCTCTCTCTGTGGTTGTCTGTGTGATCCTGTCTGGACCATATTATTCTGTCTTTTCATGGCGATAGAAGTGGTCGCAGGCAGGTGCCACGTGTGTCACCTGGGAGAACAAAGTCCCTTCCTGCTTGTTGTTCTCCTTGCCCTTCTCCACAGCCTGTGCCAGTTACCCACACACTGGGAGGCAGTCTCTGGGATAATCCCCTAAACTGCCATGGACGGGGCCACCCTCAGGGTAGCCTAGAGCACTGTGGGGGTTTGCAGCCATGCCGGGTGCATTCTGCACCCCTTGGTGCCTTTCGGCCCTTGCTCTGTCTTCTGTGGCCCTTCCCGGTTAGCTGCGTGCCCGCCAGGAGGAGATTCTGTGCGGCCCTTCTTTGTTAGCTGCACGCCCGCCAGGAGATTCTGTGCGGCCCTTCCCGGTTAGTAGCGCACCCGCCGGGAGGAGATTCACCTGAAGACTTTTTAAAGGAAAACTCAGACAAAAAAATGGATCAACACTGTCTTCTCCACACACGCTCTTACCACTTGAAGGAGGACAGTGGGAAGGCTAATACACAAGAAGGTATTTTCTTTAAAAGCTTTGTCTTCCCAGTTTGGTTTTTCCTACATTTTGTTGCCTGCTCTTTGCGGAGAGAGGGAAGCTGAATGGAAACTAAAAGCTTTTAGGTTTGAGTTTTTTACATATCTCATTTCTATGAGGAACCAAACAAAAAGCAAAAGCTCCGTGAGGAAGTCTGAACTACATTTGTTCTGTACTTCCTTGAAGCTCCACAGAAGTCTGTTTCTATTAATATTACCTCCACCTTTCTCAATCACCATTCGAAAGCATAAAGGTAGTTCCAAAGAGGGATGAAAAGAATTAAAGGCAAAGAGGAGCACCAAAAAGGTGTGAGGGGTGGCGGGGGTACCCCGCAAGGCAACAGAGAAGAATGAAGGGCAAGCTATCTTTGAGGGAAACAAGCAGATATTACCTGCTTGTGTTATGTGAAAATGTTCAAAATATGACCTCCTAGGAGTTTTTAAAACTGTACTTCGCAAGTCAATGGTACAGGGGGCTCCACAAGGCAAACAACCTATTTCACAATTTCCCCAAGAAAAGTTAAAAAACCTGGAAAAACTTTTATTTGGTTTTGGAATGTATCTTGGAACTTATACATGATCTTGACATGTTTCAAGGATGCAAGGGTGAATAAACAGCACCACATCTGAGGACCCTACAAAAGTTCTAGATCTCCTACATCCCTCCTAGGAACAAGGGAAGGTAATGAACCATTTTATTTCTCAGAGTTTTCTGCTGGCCTATACATCTTCCTAGGAAGATGGCCACTGATTTGCACTCACCATCAGCACCTCTCACATAGTATGCACTGAATCACAAACTTCAAATACAGGGGCTGGTAGCAGGCACAGCAATGCTCAATGACCTATCTAATGCCTGAACGCATCATCTTTGGCTTGTTAGCAAGACTCACTAACTTTTACAAAACAATTCTTTTTAAGTACCCTCAATACCTTGAAAAATATTTTTGATATAAATCAGGGAGCTAATGAAGAACTAAACTATCCAGATTAGAGGTTTTCAAATGTTTTTAAAAGCAGAAGTGTTTTCTCCCTTATACAAAAAAGTGAAGCTGTTCAGGTTGAAGACAGAGGAGGGCAAGGAAGGCTCCACCTGTTTGCCTCTCCTGGTCCTCAGGGTAACTAGGTCTCCAGGAAATAAAAAAACAGACCTAGATAATTCAAAATAGATAATTTGCCAATTTTTATTCCAGTTTTGAGATGGATCCTTTTTGAACAGAATTTTCTATCTTTAGAATCTAATAGGTTACCAGAGATAAAGGACTTTAACAAGATGCCATCAATGATAATAAATCTGTGCATCCTCAAATCGATGGAATATGGCATTCAAAATTTGTAAACCGTATCACCTGAAAGTATGGAGAAATGTCCAGACATTTACAAAGCAGCAGTAATTCTAACAGCTAACATTTTTTGGGCATTTACTGTATGCCATATGGTGTTTTTGGTGCTCTGTATTTAATCCTCATGCCTATCCTATCTCCATTTACAGAGAAAAGACACAAAGAAATGAAATAACTCTCAAGATCACATGAATCCAGGCTATGAAAGGATTGGAATATTAAGCCAGGCAGTTCAACCCTTGGGTGAAAGGCTGACTCAGGTTAAAAACTGTCTGCAAGGAAGATCATGCACACAAACCACAGAAAAGACTTTAAATGTGGAGGGCCATGAAGTTGAATCTGAAAATTTTTCTAAGGCAATGTTTTATAAGTAGGTAAATGTCCAAAATTTCAACTGCCAAGAGGAATTAAGGGTAGCGAAATATCCTGCTCTCACTCAGAAGATGTGTGATTCTGAGTAAGTTAACCAATATCTCTGAAGTGTCAGTTCCCTCACCTGTAAAAGAGGACTTAACTACATACCTCAAAAGAAACCAGCCACTGTACAAATTTCTAACTGTAAGAGGAAAGAGACAAGTAATAGAAATAACTTGGGCAAATTGTGCTCTTTTTTAAAATGTTTGTTTGTAATTGTAGATTAATGATGCCAAAAAAAATGTTTGTTAACTTTTAGACTGCTTGCAATGCCCTCAGTTCTTTCTTTTTCTTATTATATGGCTGGGTCATAAGAAGACTGGGCTTAGTACTTTGGAAAACTGCATGTCCTTCTACCCCCATGCCCTAGAAAGTCAAGTAACCAGATAAAAGGGTCAAGCAGGAAGCTTTCCTGGCTACCTGATGTAATTGTGGGGCAAAACTCCACCAGGGACTGCTGCTAAAATCCAGTAGAGTGCCCAGTTTGAAAAAGACATATGAACCCCTATGTTTATCACAGCACTATTTACAATAGCCAAGAAATGGAAGCAACCTAAGTGTCTATCAGTAGGTGAATGGATAAAGAAGAGATGGTACATATACACAATGGACTATTATTCAGCCATAAGAAGAAAACAAATCCTGTCATTTGCAACAACATGGATGGAGCTAGAGGGTATTATGCTCAGTGAAATAAGCCAGACGGAAAAAGAGAAGTTATCAAATGATTTCACTCATATGTGGAGTATAAGAACAAAGAAAAAAACTGAAGGAACAAAACAGCAGCAGACTCACAGAACCCAAGAATGGACTAACACTTACCAAAGGGAAAGGGACTGGGGAGGATGGGTGGGAAGGGAGGGACAAGGGGGAAAAAGGGCCATTACGATTAGCAGACATAATGTGTGTGGGGGGGCATGGGGAGGGCTGTACAACTCAGAGAAGACAAGTAGTGATTTTATAGCATCTCATTACACTGATGGACAGTGACTGTAATGGGGTATGTGGTGGCTTGATGATGTCGGGGGTCTAGTAACCATGATGATATAAAAAAAAAAAAATCCAGTAGAGTTTGTGTGGAGTCGCCAGTCATCTACTATCTTCCTTGGGAACTTATAGCAGGGGAAAAGCAGTTGCCACCAGTTTCTAATCCAGGATGCGGGGCACACACATCACAACTAATAGTGGGTAGAATCCGCCTCAAAAGGCTACTGCCCTAAATGAAATAAAATGTGTAGAGCATTCAGCAACAAATAGGTGGACCCAAGACTGAATGACTGCAGATAAATTAGCCACTGTTTTTCTCATCTGTAAATTGGGGGGTGACCAGGTGGATTAAACAGGTACAATGAAGCACACAATGAATGCCCTTCTAGTCCCATCAGTCCCAGATCATCTCCTTCCACTACAGTAAGCTGTTCTATGTTGAGCGGTGTAGATTCTGTACTACATCAGGCTTGGTTCTGACTTGTCTTGTTCAGCAGGGATAAAACTTAGCACTTTCTCAGTAGGGTGTACAAAAATCTTTTTTTCCCTGTAACACTTGTTCTGTGGCTACTATTTCCATGATTCAGGCTTAAATTTAGCATTTCTGACTCTACTGACTGAGTCATCTATGTGTGTCCTTTCCCTGACCCTAGTAGTTTATAAACAGATCTCAATCTCATCATCTTTTCCACCAGCCAGTATGCTCACTACCTTCTTTAGTGGCAACATTTTTTTCAGCTTTAAAAATTTTGTGGAAAAAAGCATATATAAAATTTACCATCTTAACCATTTTTTAAGTGTAAAGTTCAGTATATTAACAACGTGGCAACAATTTTAAAGCTGTCCCTTTTCATCAGGATTCTTAATCTAGGACTCTGAGATCTTTTCCAAGTCCCTAGATGAGCTTCAAGGAAAGAACAGTTCTATGATGCCTATGAGATTTTTTTTTTTTTTTGCTAAACTGTGTGATGGTGCACATGTGAGATTCCCTGAAAAAAGAATCCACAGCTTTCACAGATTCTTGTAGGGGCTCACAACTACTGTTAGAATGGTCCCTTTTGACTCTGTGCTTCAGGTAACAAAACAGAGAGTAAATTAGACAAAGGCCAAATCTGATTCCATTTGCATGATCCTGAAACAATCCCTTTCTTCTGAGCCTCAGTTTCCTAACCAGTAAAACTAGAGGATAGGACTAGATTAATGCAGACTATCACTAAATCATCTAAAAGCATAATTTTATTTTCTTGAAACTGACTTTAAATAGTTGGCCAAGGTCTAGTTCAGTTCTACCACATATGAGAGATAAACTTTTCGTAAACCTTACTTCTAAATTTTTGTTAATGAAATGTATTTCAAATGCCGCCATTTTGTGAACAAGTAACGAGTCCCTCCTCCTTTTTTCTGTTTATATGCCCAGGGCACCCAAAGATAACACATGTATCAGACCTTCAATTGTTGAAATGAATTCCCTAATATATATACCCTATCAATTTCCCATTAACATTTTCTTAAATTGAGACATCTACGCATAAATGTGTGCATTTTTGGTAAAAAAAAGTCCCCCCCCCCAAATTAGATACTTAGGTAAAAGCAACATTGTGAACAGTCCCCCACCCCTACCTTGTTTTTTTTACCTAAGTCATATTAAGTATTCCCCATTACTTTTTCTGCTTCCTCAACTAAAAAAGTTTATCTATTTACTCATTTTTACATACAATCACATTTACCCCCCTCTCCCAATAAAACCACATTTTGATTTGTTTCCTACCAGGCTTTTTTCTATGTGTATGTTAAGATACATACACACTCAAAACACACAAAACTATCAAATTAAATATCACACTGCATATACTATCACATTACCTACTTTCCCCCCTTAATTATAAACATTCTCTTGTGAGCACCCAGTATTTAAGAATCAGGCAAAGCCTGGCTTTGCCAATAGCATCCTTACCTATATGTTATAACCACAATGGATAAATGAAACACCTGTTTCACTAAGCCAACATAATGATTAAATTCTCTGAAACTGCTACAAAAAAAAGTGGTACACTAAAGCTGAACAGGTGTGGGTGGATTGGCTCTTTGTTCTCCTTCCTTTCCCTGATCTGCCAACCTCATCTTCTGTTTAGTTGTATGATCTTTCCATATGACTATATACACACCTAACAAGTGATAGTCCATTTTGGAGCTGCTCAAGTGAGGTAGATAGAGAATGCAAAATACATTTTAAAAAAATTTCTTTTCCTACTTCCTCCCAAAATACCTATACTCTAAAAGTAATTCTCCAATCCCCATTAAGTAGTCCCTCTCTCCTCCCCGTACTGCTCTTTGCTGGGGGGTGGGGGTGTAGGAATCTCATTCTGTCTTTAGCTCCTGTTCCCTTGGCAAGTACTGGGAAACAAATTGCTGGATGTCCAAAGTAGCACTAAGCTAATGTACAGCTTTCTGTGGGCAGACTGCTAACTCTGTATCTTTCTAGTTTGAATCCAATGTTCCAGGCATATCAATGTTAAATATTTGCCTAGTGGCTTCTAACTTCAAAGACACAGAGAACCAAGCACAGAAGTCAGAGGCAGCAAAAGGTTCCCCACTGTGTGGAAGACGTGGTGGCTCTAAAGACACAGAGGGCGACAGGGACTGAAACACCAGACAAAGCACCTAATCCACCTAATCCAAAAACGAGGGCTCAATCGTTCTACCTTCCTGTAACATTCATGCATCACTTGCTCAAATCTGGCATGTTCTAAGATCACCAGTTCTGCCGTAGTTTCACTGCCCTGCCATAAGGCCAAATCTGTCTCATCTAGTGAGTCACTACTGCTTCTCTCTCCAAGCGCACTTTGATTTCAGCCCACTTGTGCAGCTCATCAGGGCTGTACCATATGTTAGTACCATGTAGGCAGAATGTGACTAATTTTTTTCTAAAATGCTGTCAGAAGTTACTTTTAAAATTGCCTTATAAACTTGGTGATTGTGAAAAGTCATTTCTATAATACATAACCTTCTGGAAATCACTTAATTATTTTTTCTGGTTGCTCAAAGAGATTCTTCAGCATTTTCCCTTCCATTTTTCAGATGAGGGAACTAAAGTGAACAGAATGGATTAAGTGACTCAGGTTCTACAACCAGTCAGACTTGTACTTTCTGAAGCCACAGCACTGTACTTGGTAAAATAAGTCTGTTTATAAAATGCTTCCATTGGGGGAAAACTTAAAATGTTACTTTGCTTTTATTTTCTGAGGTGGTTACTAAACTTTAGAGAACTATTTTGACTATATATACAGACTAATTCTGATGACTAAATGGTCTCATGATATCCACCCGACTGCATGAGCCATGGACCACAAATGTTTTTCTAACCATAGTTATCGTAAACGCACGAAACTAACATTTTGAGAGTAAAAGAGACAGAATATACTTGCAGATCGAGCTTACCATCACCAAATCCCCTAAAAATAAAAAAAAGAGGAGGGGCTGTGCCTGCCTAGTCTTGGCACGTTGCCTCTTCTCCAACAATAATGGCTGCTAGGTTTGATAATTAAGCTTATCTCAAGGTTTCTTAAATCTTCCACTTCAGATCATATGTTCATTCATTCTAATAACTGGGGTGGGGTAGTTTCATATCATTGCATTAAGCCCTTTCTATCTACTAACATTCTTCAATAGATAATATCACTTGAAAAATATATTTAAAAAATCTTAAATTTATCAACATTGAAAACTGCACATAGCCTTTGAATCCAGCAATTACAGTTCTAGAAATAGAGCCTTCAGATAAACTTATATCTAATGTACAAAATGTATGCAAAGGGTCATCCCCAAGAACACTGTTCACAATAGCAAAAACTGGAAACATTATGCCCATCAGTTGGGTGCTGGTTAAATAAATTATAGTATAGCAATACAACAGAACACTCTATAGCTATTAAAGAGAAAAAAGTAGTTCCAATGCACTAGCAGGACTGATCAGGAAGATACGTTTATGTAAGAAAGGAAGGAATTACACATGGCTTGTATATGAACAGAAAATCTCTGTATATGGAAGGATAAAGGAAGAACCGTTAACAAGGTAGCAGAGGTGAAATATTGGCTTAAGTTTTCACATATGTTACCTATTCCACAAAATTTTTTTTCAAGAAAACTCTTGAAGGACAAAGTAAAGGAAAAAATTCCAAATCATGCAAGTACCTTGTTTTTGTATTTTTTTTCCTGCTCTGCCTGAAACTTTTGTGTGTTAAAGGCCATTGTCCTAGTGAACCATCAGTATACCACATGTGAGCTGAGTAATTAGATTACACCATTTGAAATTATCCCAGCAACTCAACTGATGTCCACGCAGCTTAGACGGCAAACCTTATGGCTGGCCTATTTACAAAGTCTGGAGCTATTTTCAGTCACTCAGCTGGGTATCTATGTGTACATTTTCTTCAATCAACCTTTCCTGCCAGGCAGAGTGCAACATTAGCTGGATTCCAGTAAGGATTGCAAGGAACAGGGTGAGATAGTATGTCAAAACAAATTCTATAAATACAGTTGTTTGACCTAGTATCTCAAAAAGAAATCAAAACAGCTTCAAGCTTAAATAGAAAAATCCTACACTCCTACAATATTTTATTGAAGGCTCTAGAGAAGAGCAGAGGCCAGGGATCTGGAATCTTGTTTCCCTCTCCCTAACCTCAAGAGTGGGTGAAAATCAAATTGCAGGTATCATTTCAAATTAGCATCTCCCCACCTTTTCTCCTATCTTACCCTAACACATCAATATCTTTTCACTGAGATCACCCCACCTCTTAATCAGACATGCCAAATACACATAACGTGTAACAGCCCTTCCCCAGCAACGAGCATCTAACTTCTGTCTCCAAAATCCTTGACCAAGTGGCCAAGAACCCTGCCTCTACCATCCGCCCCAACCTCACACCAAACACATGGGCACTCAAGCAAGATGCCTCCACATGGTCTTGTCTCAGGAGGTTCTATCCTGTTGTTGAAAAGCAGGAAACTTTATTCCATCTCTTCCTGTTTTTAATGTCATAATTCTATAAAACCAGAAACAACTTCTTTAACTGGAGATGCTTTCTGAGCTAGGTTGTATGAAAGAAAAAGTACAAAAATTTCACCTTTGGTTTAGCCAATCAGGGAGTATGTTCAGCAAAACCTGATTCAACCCAAAGGATGTGTACCCCAAAGGTAAATTCTAAATATATCTTTAATACTGTCACATTTAAAAAAGTGACTTCAGTTAACATGCTTTCATCAATCTTGAATTGTGCTCCTAAGTGTTTCTCACATTTAAATACCCATTTATACGATTTCCGTCACTCTTTTAAATTAGTCCTAAAAGAAAAAAGCCTACTAGTCCCCAAAATTAAACTTTTCGGCGCTTTGGTTTCTTTTACAAAAACAACCTCTTTGTAAAATGGGAGCTCTATCAATCAAAAATAAAAGTAGAAGAGGGATTAAACATACCCAGATAAGCAAACGTTGAGGGAATTTACCTCCCACAAACACCTCTACAGTGTATTTTACAGGGACTGCTCTAGATGGAAGTACTCCTAAGGCTAAATAGATGTCAGAAGAGAAAATATAATCACAGCAAAGAAAGCAGACCAACCAAATACTAACTAAAGACAAAATAAAATCAGCTATCCACAAAATCAGTCAAGGGAAAAACAAAAGAGTACAGAATAAAACACCTAACATATAAAGAGTGGAGGAGGAAGAAAAAGAAGGGAGAGAAATAAAGAATCATCAGACTGTGTTTATAATGGCGTAATAAGTGAGTTAAAGTTGGACAGTAAAGAAGCTACCCTTGAACCATTGGTAACCACGAATCCAAAGCCTGCAATGGCAATAAGTACATATCTATCGATAATCACCCTAAATGTAAATGGACTGAATGCACCAATCAAAAGACACAGAGTAATAGAATGGATAAAAAAGCAAGACCCCGATGGAAGCAACCTAAGTGTCCATCAGTAGATGAATGGATAAAGAAGATGTGGTACATGTAAACAATGGAATATTATTCAGCCATAAGGAGAAAACAAATCCTACCATTTGCAACAACATGGATGGAGCTAGAGGGTATTATGCTCAGTGAAATAAGCCAAGCCGAAAAAGACAAGTACCAAATGATTTCACTTGTATGTGGAGTATAAGAACAAAGAAAAAAACTGAAGGAACAAAACAGCAGCAGACTCACAGAACCCAAGAACGGACTAATAGTTACCAAAGGGAAAGGGACTGGGGAGGATGGGTGGGAAGGGAGGGACAAGGGGGAATAAGGGGCATTACGATTAGCAGATGTAATGTTGGGGGGACATGGGGAGGGCTGTACAACTCAGAGAAGACAAGTAGTGATTCTATAGCATCTCACTACGCTGATGGACAGTGACTGTAATGGGGTTGGTGGGGGGGACCTGATGAAGGGGTAGTTTAATCACCATAATATTGCACATGTAATTGTAGATTAATGATACCAAAATAAACTATTAAAAAAAAAAAAGCAAGACCTTGGCCATCCTGCCTAAAGCAATCTACAGATTCAGTGCAATCCCTATCAAAATACCAACAGCATTCTTCAATGAACTGGAAAAAATAATTCTAAAATTCATATGGAACCACAAAAGACCTTGAATAGCCAAGCCAAAGCAAAGCTGAGAAGGAAGAATAAAGCAGGGGGGATCTTACTTCCCAACTTCAAGCTCTACTACAAAACCAGTTCTGCCAGTAATCAAGACAATTTGGTACTGGTACAAGAATGGACCCACAGACCAGTGGAACAGAATAGAGAGTCCAGATATAAACCCAAACATATATGGTCAATTAATATATGATAAAGGAGTCATGGATATACAAAAGGGAAATGACAGCCTCTTCAACAGCTGGTGTTGGCAAAACTGGACAGCTACATGTAAGAGAATTAAACCGGATCATTGTCTAACCCCAAACACAAAAGTAAACTCAAAATGGATCAAAGACCTGAATGTAAGTCATGAAACCATAAAACTCTTAGAAAAAAACATGGGCAAAAATCTCTTGGACATAAACATGAGCAACTTCTTCATGAACATATCTTCCCCAGGCAAGGGAAACAAAAGCACAAATGAACAAGTGGGACTATATCAAGCTGAAAAGCTTCTGTACATCAAAAGACACCATCAATAGAACAAAAAGGCATCCTACAGTATGGGAGAATATATTCATAAATGACATATCAGAAAAGGGGTTGACATCCCAAATATGTAAAGAACTCACTCACCTCAACAAACAGAAAGCAAATAAGCCAATTAAAAAGTGGGCAGAGGATCTGAACAGATACTTCCACAAAGAAATTCAGATGGTCAATAGGTACATGAAAAGATGCTCCACATAGCTAATCATCAGAGAAATGCAAATTAAAACCACAATGAGATATCACCTCACACCAGTCAGGATGGCCAACATCCAAAACACAAACAACAACAAATGTTGGCTAGGATGTGGAGAAAAGGGAACCCTCCTACACTGCTGGTGGGAATGCAAATTAGTTCAACCACTGTGGAAAGCAGTATGGAGGTTCCTCAAAAAACTCAAAATAGAAATACCATTTGACCCAGGAACTCCACTCCTAGGAATTTACCCTAAGAATGCAGCAGCCCAGTTTGAAAAAGACATATGCACCCCTATGTTTATCGCAGCACTATTTACAATAGCCAAGAAATGGAAGCAACCTAAGTGCCCATCAGTAGATGAATGGATTAAGAAGATGTGGTACATATACACAATGGAATATTACGCAGCCATAAGAAAAAAACAAATCCTACCATTTGCAACAACATGGATGGAGTTGGAGGGTATTATGCTCTGTGAAATAAGCCAGGCTGAAAAAGACAAGTACCAAATGATCTCACTCATATGTGGAGTATAAGAACAAAGAAAAAAAAATGAAGGAACAAAACAGCAGCAGACTCACAGAACCCAAGAATGGGCTAACAGTTACCAAAGGGAAAGGGACTGGGGAAGATGGGTGGGAAGGGAGGGATGAGGGGGAAAAGAGGTATTACGATTAGCACACATAAGGTAGCAGGGGCTGGGGGCATACGGGAAAGGCAGTATAACACAGAGAAGACAAGTAGTGATTCTATAGAATCTTACTACGCTGATAGACAGTGACTGTAATGGGGTATATGGTGGGGACTTGATAATGGGGGGAGTCTAGTAACCATAATGTTGCTCATGTAATTGCACATTAATGATACCAAAAAATACATGTAGAAAACATCCATTATATACTCGAAACTAGAAAGGGTAGAAAAAGGCCCAATACCAGTTTTTACTGAGTTTTGTTCAGAAGATACCACTTATACTAGAAAACAAAAAACAAGGCAGCATATATCACAGGGAAAACATATATGGCAAGGGAAAACCTACCATCAATTTGAGAGACAAAAACATCTCAAGAGAGCTGATTCTTATTTCCCTGTCTAAATCAAACTTTTGTGCTATTTGATCACATTGTCTTAACATATTTGCTACTCCTCTGCTGAAATTACTCGTCTACCAGTGATTCTCCCACCATTATTTCTTCTGAACAGATCTCCTGTTATCCTGTTAACTCACATAAATCAAAGTCAATAGACTAGGCAAAACGTCCTCGTACTCCCTTCCCACGCTCCCCCTGTGAAGGATCTGCTGAAGATGTATAGTGCAGGCAACAAGAATTAAAGAAGCTAAAATTAATTCTGCTTTCAGTAACTTCAGTAAACAGTTTGGCACTAGCAGAGTTAACTAGGAACTCTGGGGATGCTCAATGAACTTGTTATTTGCCTTGCAGTTATTATTAATAAATGAATTAGTTGACTACTGACCTGCAAAACCAAAAGTCAGAGAGTCATTTTCATAAGGAAATTCTAAAATCAAACTAGGTTATACTGATTCATGATTCAACAATCCCAATAATACCCACATGTGTTAATAAAATTGACAAATACGTAAGCCTACAATACACCCTCGTGCAGATTCTGGAGTCACACCACTGACTTCTAATCCCAGTTTTGCTGCTTAACTTTGGGCAAATTGTGTAGCTTCTTTATTCCTGTTTCCTCATCTGGAAAATGTTACAGTAACAGTTACCTACCTTATGAGGTATTTGTCAAAATTAAAGGATTTATATATGTAAAGCATTTAGAACAGTGCCTGGCACACATTAAGTGTTCAACAAACATTTGCTACCATTGTTATCTAGGCACTAAGGCTGGTGCCTATGGTGGAAGAGGATGAGTCCCAGGGAGTTTCATTCTTTGACAAGATGTTTATATCTCTACAAAACAGAGTATCTAATATTACCAGAAATATTCCCTATCAGAAAGAGGTAAAGAGAGAAGATAAGGCAATGACTAGCTGACAGATCTTCAACATCTAACTGGGCCTCTTAATGTCCATTAGAAGCGCAATCTTCATTATGAAAAACTGAACCACTTGTTCTAAGAGCACTTATTTATATATAAATATTTACTTATTACTTTCATCATACCAAAAAGGATTTGTGGAAGCTTTCAAAATGCTTACAATGAAAATACGTAAACTAATAAATAAGAGCAGGAAAATTATACATCACTTTAAAATATCAAGAACAAAGGGAAAGCTGCCAGAGAGATGTGCTCACCAGTGTTCTTTACTGAGGTTGAGCTGTAAAATCAAAGGGCTGCCTGATTTGAATCTCCAGTGATGGCCCCTACAGAGGGTGGATAATGAATCACAGTATAAATGGTAAAATATTACTAGGATGTTAAAATAAGATCGGCATTAAGAGTTGCCAAGAATGGGAAGGGAAAGCCAATTTAATGCCACATTCAACAGCATTTTAGAAAAATCATTATGTATGCAGGACCCATAAGGGATTCAGCACCAGGTCCTAGGATCTAAAAAAACATACTCAAGTCCACAATGGACAAGTTGCTAAACAGATTCATAAGTGATTCAGAGCCAGAATACATCAGCAAATGGTCTCACAGAACTCTGCAACGATACCACACAGTCACAAGAAGCTGCCTCAGTGAAGGTGTTCTCCAGCATTTAGTCCTTGTCTCTCCTCATCGGCCAGTTACAAATGTGTGCAGAGAACTGTCTCATCCCTACTCAGCTGACAAGTTCTAGTCCCAACTCTGCATGCTGTGTGACTCATAGGGGGATGGGGGAGGGGAGTAAAAGGGAAGTGTAAAACATTTTCTGCTAATCAGAGTATCTCACAACAAACCAAGAAAGGGTCCTTTTAAAAAACAGTAACAAACCCAATACTCTTTGGAAATAGCCTGAAATTTGTCTACCAGTCATGTCCCCTACTATTCCTTAAATAGACATGGCACCAAAAAGCCTTACAAGCCCTCTGTAGGGCCAAACTTTACAAAGCACTCTGAACCAGTGCAAACACAGCACAGGCTACTGTAAAGCCCAAAGCAAAAGGGCATTTCCCACAATTCCTTTCCCAGCAAAGGGCTAAGTTAGGAGGCACAGCTCCAAAAAGTTGTGTATGAAATCACTTCTTGAGGGAGAGGTGCCTCAGGCTCTTCTACTCAAATCTTGTATTAGGAAGTTTGTGTGCCAGGAAAGGAATTCATTTCTATTCCTAACTAATCTTTGTCATCAGTAAAAAAACAAAAGAAAAAAACACTACTACTATAACGAGTAAGTTTCTAAGAGAACCCAAAGACCACTTCCACTATATGTACCAGTTTGGCATCCTCTCCCTCAAATATATTTTGGTAAATATACAAACCATGCCTCCTCACCCCATCCCTGAGATCCTGAAACATTCTCTATAATTTATAATTGACAAAACAAAACAAAAAACAGGTCACCTTTCACTTGAAAACCTCAGTCCTCCACAGATCACGTACACAGACAAACAGACGCACGTAAGAACACAAAGTGCGAGCGCTGGCTGAGCCCAAGCAGGCCTGAGCCAGTGTGGGTTCACAGGGCAGCTGCACGGCCTAGCTAGTGGGCTGCTCCCGCTGCTGCTGTACAAATACAGAAAGCTGAGAAGCAGAACAGCATCTTCAGCACAACAGATTCTGCTCCATGCTCAGAGAGGGAGGAGCAGGGACCTCAACAGCTTTACCCATACATGGTTGCTGAAAGGGGGCCATTAGTGAAAGCCCAATTATCTCACACACATGCATTCTGTTCACATGCTCCAGACAAAAACCAGAAATACACAGGCTGGTACTTGAGGAAAGGTTTGAGAGAGAGATCTATTTCAGTCAAGGAACTTCCCAATAATTTCAGTCACTTGACACCAAGAATCCCTCAGCCATGGGGAAAGAGAAAAGACACTAAAAACTTTACAAGGTCAGATTCTTACCAGATCAGCAGTAGCTGTGAGACTTAATTTATCACTTAACATTCTGTAATTTAACCCGAAAAAAGCTTATTCGCCATTTGTATACGAATGATCCTAACCTTCACTGGCCCTTTACAGTTTTCAGAATGAAGGCCTAATTCCTACTTTCAGACAGTTTTGGGGTCTTTTTCTCTTTTGGATTGGTACAAGTTAAAATAAATTTTGGTACAATTTAAAAAATGTATTTCCCAGGATGCTGGCTTATAATCAGAAGTCAAATATTTATGTTCCAAATATTACTTTGCCTAGAACAATCATTCAGATTATCTCAATGTGAAGTATATGAAAAGCTTAATTTCTAGCCAGCAATCTCTCCAGAGATAAGAAACACACGGTTGACTGGATCAATTAATTCTGTACTTCAGCTCTTAATGAGCTGATCCAGTATTTCTTGTGCACTGTCTTTATATTTATTTAGCATTGTAGGAGCTGTAGCACATATGTAAGCCATACTATCACTGACCTCCAATATTTATAATCTAGTTCTTCGTAAGACTAACAAATGAGATAATAAAAGCCAATGTATATGACTAGTGCTAAGGTGTGGGGTACAAACTATAAAAACTACAAATTAAGAAAAAGAGAGATTGAAGATGCACAGACCCATATCTTCCTGCACAGGTCCCACCTACTAACACTCTAAGGGCACCTGCAATTATCTTAAATGTGAGGATATAGGATTTGGACTGGCTGATTTCTAAGGTCCATCCATTTCTGAAATTCTTTGAGTCTGTAATTTACAAATTTAAAGTAATTCCAACCTAAAATATTTCACAGTAGTGTAAGATCAATACCACACTGCTTATGGAAGCAAAATTATGGAGAAAATATACTCCAAAGAAAGCTAAAAATGAACTCAGACCATAACTCAGCATCTACTCTGACACTGATCACATAATAGTTTCAGGAAAATACCCTTCCATCTCAAATACTGGTGCCTAGCCTTCTGAGGAAATTTTACACCACCATTAGAAGAAGGAAGAAAAACACACACACATACCTGCTATAGGGAAACAAAATGGTGGGACTAGAAATGTTGATGCTGAGATACTGTGAGATCCTTGATTACAAAACACTGCCAAGTCCAGAGAAGACAAATACCGTGTGATTTCACTTATTTGTGGAATATAAAAACAAAGCAAAACAGAAGGAACAAAACAGCATTAGACTCACAGGCACTGAGAAGAGTGGTTCAAGGGGGAGAGGAGTGAGCAGGGGTGGGGGAGAAGGACTGTTGAACCACTGTGAGGTACATTTGATAATAAAAAATCAAAATTAAAATTAAAAACACACTGTCAACTCACCTAGTCATGAAGGGGAACTTCAGAAAAAAGCATTGCCCAGTTGCTTCCCATCACTGAATTAACTGTCTGGTGTGTATGTGTGCACAATCCCAAATTTATGGCGCATAAATACACAACTATACTAGGTAGTCCCCCAGCAACACCCTCTCCCTAAAACTTAAAAAAAGAAACCCCTTCAAATTCTTAAGATATAACTGGTCCATCATAATTACTTACCTTAATATATTCTATCAGCAAATTAACCATTTGGAACTTTGAAATTTTCTTTTTGCTCCTTGTAGGTAATGTGGTAATGATGAGCAAAGGATGCTAAATGATAGCAAACTTGACCTCTTAATCCCACTACCTTTACCTCCCAGGGAAAGGCAGAGCCTTATCCATTCTGTTCTACATAATGAAAAAGAAAACACAGCAGGGTGCCAGCAGTAGACATTTTCATGTTCCAAAAAACACAGACACAAGTGTTCAACATTTTATTTAAAACCTAACTGTACATATAATGGCTTACATATTTAATTTTTCTGAGCGGCCCTATTACAGCAAATTTGATTTCCTAAAGAGTGGCATATTGTGGATTAATATACTACCTTTTTGAAACATCACAGCTTTTAGTTACATATTATGTACTTCACTAAGATTACTTACATGAGGGCAACTAAGTAAAAATAAAGAACATGATGCAAAAGATCACAGCTGTATGTAACAAAGGTGATTACTTAAAGCATAATCTCAAAAACAAAATGGCTGTGAACACCTACAGGGGGTCTTCATTTCTTGTTTACCATTTCCTCAAGTGAGAAATGGTACTGAACGAACTACATCAGAAGTCCATATTTAAGGTCCACAGACCTACAGAATTCATAGGTATTTTACAGATTCCATCAACCCTTACACTACGTGCAAAATTTAACATATATATGTAAAATATATTTGTGTATTTATTTATAAGGAAACAGATCCATAGTTTTAAAACACACCTTCAAAGGGGATCATGATCCAAAACGGGTTTAAGAACCCAAGACTAAACAATATACATTTTGATCCATTTCTAACCTCCTGTCATCTCTTGTAATTCTTGGTCTAAAAAAGAAGGAAATCTTCATGACTAAACCCAGTCAAGAATAAACAAGTCACCCTCGCCAATAAATTATTCAAAATAATGTATTCCAATTCAAACTGAACCTGAACTGTTTTTAGATGACAGACTAACATTACGATGCTTCTTAAAAAAAAGTTTACAAGCAAATATTACCACTACAGCTCAGGGGGCTTATATGGGAGTAGAGTTCTTTAGGTATGCTTAGGGATATTCTATTATATAGTTTCTCTCTTACCAAGTAAGTGCACTCATTTAAAAGGTAAAGCTTCCAGTTTCCTACTCCTAATTCTATGCTGTGGCAAAGAGAGTAATAGGAGACAGGAACAGAGGGGAAAACACTAGAGCATGGAATCCTGGAATGAAGAAGACTGATTAGCAGGCAAACAGAGAAGCTACCATTCTGTTTACAGGAGGCAATATATGAGAAAAGCTACTACCTATTACCTCATTTGTAAAAAAAAGTATTAGATAAAAGAAACAATTAGCCCTCCTCTAAAACAATAAAAGAAAAAAATGTGTCTTACTGAATAATTTAAGACTAAAATTTTTAGGTTCTCATGGAAACCTAAGTCATCACACTGCAAATACTGTATATAAAGCACATGTTTAGAGGCTTAACTAGTAAACTCAAAATGTGACATATGTGCAATGTGGGCAACAACTTTATTCTGGGAACTTTACTTAGAAATCTTTCAACTTTCATTTGCACCCCCAAAGATGATACAATAGACTAACTATGCAGAAGGTGCAAGCTCAAAGAGGTACAAAGTACATAAACAGAAGCAAAGAGATGAAAGACAAGAAAATTCAGGAAAGATGGCGGTGTGAGAGGCGAGGCACAGGCTTCCTCCTAAAACCGCATATAATATGAAAATATAATTAATACAACTACTCCTGAAAGAGCAACAGGAAAGAGGACTGTGCCAGACTGCACTTGGAGAAAAGAGCAGACCTCCTGGAACAGAGTAACGTACCAAAGCTGTGGCCCAGCAGGACCCAAGCCCTTCCCCCACACCAGCTAACTGGCAGGAGGAAGAGAAATGGAGTGGGGAGGGAGTGGAGGCCTGCGACTGGTGAATACCTAACTCCGGAGATATGCTCCGAGAGCACAAACCTACATTTCATGGTGCCTGCATGGTACTCCTGTGAGTAGGAGGTAGGAAAGCTAACACAGGCAGAATTCCTGGAAAGACTGAGATTCCAGCTGCTTGTGGAAAGCAGGGATCCATATCCGGCTGCTCTGGGACAAAAGAAAGGTGGGCAGTCTGAGAGACTTCCTAACAAGAAAGCCCTTAGCAAGTGGGCTGCTAAAGGGGCAAGGATTCAACAGAGCTTGCTCTCAGGAGAAAGGACACATAGACAAAATTGTCTGGGTGCACGCCACCCAGCAGGTTGGGAGCTTTCACGATCTTCAGGTGCTCCAGCTCCCTGGCTGGCTACACAGCTCCAATGACCCCATCCGGGATACTCAGCCTACTGTGCCTTTCTCCTGGCCAGCCCCACCTGGCTCACAAACCGTCAAACTCTACCCTGGTGTTAGGCCAGCCAGAGGGAAGATCTGTCTACAGCAACTACAAACACAAAGCTTAGAGGCTTATACCACTATAGTCGGCCCACTGGTTCAGGCAGTGGAGTCAGGCATACCAACCGGGAAGCATTAAACAGCTCTTTCTTCCCCCCAGGCACAATACCACTCCCCTGCGACTCCCAACATTGTTTCAAGAGCTGAGAAGCTCCAGAGACTGGAGCTTCTAGGCACTAGAGGGCGCCATATACAAATATGAAACACCAAAGGAACCTGGTTCAGAGTAAAATTATGAATACAACTCTTGAAAAAGACTTAAATGACATCAACCTCATGAATCTTCCTGAAAGGGAGTTCAAAATGAAAATCATTAACATGCTCATGGACGTGAGGAAAGATATCCAAGAAATCAGGAATGAATTCCGGTCGGAGATCCAATCATTGAGGAGCACAGTGGACAGTACTAAAAGCAAGATTACATACGTTGGAGGAGCCAATAAATGAAATAGAAACTAGAGAAGAGGAATACAAAGAAGCTGAGGCACAGAGAGAAAAAAGGATCTCTAATAGCCAAGAAATGGAAGCAACCTAAGTGCCCATCAGTAGACGAATGGATTAAGAAGATGTGGTATATATACACAATGGAATATCATTCAGCCATAAAAAGAAAACAAATCCTACCATTTGCAACAACATGGATGGAGCTAGAGGGTATTATGCTCAGTGAAATAAGCCAAGCCGAAAAAGACAAGTATCAAATGATCTCACTCATATGTGGAGTATAAGAACAAAGAAAAAAAACTGAAGGAACAAAACAGCAGCAGACTCACAAAACCCAAGAATGGACTAATAGTTACCAAAGGGAAAGGGACTGGGGAAGAAGGGTGGGAAAGGAGGGATAAGAGGGTAAAAGGGGCATTACGATAAGCAGACATAAGGTGGGGGGGCACGGAGAGGGCTGTACAACTCAGAGAAGACAAGTAGTGATTCTCATCTCACTACACTGATGGACAGTGACTGTAATAGGGTTGGTGGGGGGGACCTGATGAAGGGGGTAGTTTAATCACCACAATATTGCTCATGCAATTGTAGGTTAATGATACCAAAATAAATAGTAAAAAACAAACAAAAAAAAAGAATGAAAGAATATTGAGAGAACTGTGTGACCAATTCAAACGGAACAATATTCGCATTATAGGGGTACAAGAAGAAAAACAGAGAAAAAGGGATAGAAAGTATCTCTGAGGAGGTCACTGCTGAAAATGTACCCAATTTGGGGAAGGAGACAGTCTCTCAGACCATGGAGGTACAGAGATCCACAACACAAGGGACCCAAGGAAGACAACACCAAGACATATAGTAATTAAAATGGAAAAGATCAAGGAAAAGGACAGACTATTAAAAGCAGTCAGAGAGCAAAATAAGATCACATACAAAGGAAAGCCCATCAGGCTATCATTACAATTCTCAGCAGAAACCCCATGGGGCCCAAAGGGAGTGGTATGATGTATTTAATGCAATGAAGCAGAAGGAACTCAAACCAAGATTACTTAACCCCAAGATTACTTTATTATTTAAATCTGAAGTAGGGATTAAACAATTTTCAGATAAGCACAAGCTGAAAGAATTTACCTCCTACAAACAATCCCTACAGAGTACTTTGGAGGAACTGCTATAGATGGAAGTGCTCCTAAGGTTTAATAGCTGCCACCAGAGGTATTAAACATCAAGTAAAGAAAGTAGAAAAGCTAACTACTAAGCAAATGCAAATTAAATTAACTATCCCCAAGGTCAATCAAGGGATAGATAAAGAGTATAGAATATGACACCTAATATATAAAGAATGGAGGACGAAGAAAAAGGAGGAGAGGAAAAAAAAGAGAGAACCTTCAGATTGTGTTTGTAATAGCATATTAAGCGAGTTAAGTTAAACTCTTAGATAGTTAGGAAGTTAACTTTGAACCTCTGGTAACCACAAATAAAAAGCCTGTAATGGGAATAAGTACATACCTATCAATAATCACCCAAAATGTAAATGGACTGAATACACCAATAAGAAGACACAGAGTCACTGAATGGATAAAAAAAGCAAGACCCATCTATATGCTGCCTACAAGAGACTTACTTTAAACCCAAAGACATACACAGACTAAAAGTGAAGGGATGGAAAAAGATATTTCATGCAAACAACAGGGAGAAAAAAGCAGGTGTTGCAGTATTTGTATCAGACAAAATAGACTTCAAAACGAAGAAAGTAGGAAGATATAAAGAAGGACATTACATAATGATAAAGGGATCACTCCAACAAGAGGATATAATCACTATAAATACATATGCACCCAACACAGAGGCACCAACATATGTGAAACAAATACTAATAGAATTAAAGGAGGAAATAGAAAGCAGTGCATTCATTTTAGGAGACTTCAAAACACCACTCACTCCAAAGGACACATCAACCAGACAGAAAATAAGTAAAGACAGAAGCACTGAACAACATGATAGAACAGATGGACGTAACAGACATCTACAGAACTCTACACCCAAAACCAGCAGGATACACAATCTTCTCAAGTTCACATGCAATATTTTCCAGAATAGACCACATACTACACCACAAAAAGAACCTCAGTAAATTCAAAAATATTGAAATTCTACCAACCAACTTCTCAGATCACAAAGGTATAAAACTAGAAATAAATTGTACAAACAAAACAAAAAGGCTCACAAACACATGGAGACTTAACAACATGCCCCTAAATAAACAGTGGATCAATGACCAAATTAAAACAGAGATCAAACAATATATGGAGAAAAATGACAACACCACAAAGCCACAACTTCTGTGGAATGAAGTAAAGGCATTTCTAAGGGTAGAGTATATTGCAATCCAGGCCTATTTAAAGAAGAACAATCCCAAATGAATAGTCTAAATTCACACTTATTGAAATTGGAAAAAGAACAAATGAGGCCCAAAATCACCAGAAGGAGGGACATAATAAAAATTAGAGAAGAAATAAATAAAATTGAGAAGAATAAAACAGAAAAAAATCAATGAAATCAGAGGTGATTCTTTGAAAAAATAAACAAAATAGATAAACCCATAGCCAGACTTATTAAGAGAAAAAGAGAATCTACACACATAAACAGAATCAGAAATGAAAAAGGGAGAATCAAGATGGACCCCACAGATGTAAAAAGAATTATTAGGGAATACTATTGAAATCTATATGCTAACAAGCTTGAAAACCTAGAAGAAATGGACTTCTTAGAAAAATACAACCTTCCAAGACTGACCAAGCAAGAAACAGAAACCTAAACAGACATATTACCAGCAACAAAATTGAATCGGTAATCAGAAAACTACCCAAGAACGAAATCCCTGGGCCAGATGAATTCACTGTTAAATTTTATCAGACATATAGAGAAGAAATAACAATCATTCCCTTAAAGTTTTCCAAGAAATAGAAGAGGATGGAATACTTCCAAACTCATTCTGAGTCCAACATCACTCTAATACCAGGCAAACACCCCCCACCAAAAAAGAAAATTACAGATCACTATCCCTGATGAACATAGATGCAAAAATACTCACCAAATATTAGCAAACCAAATTAAAAATTACATCAGGAGGATACACCATGATCAAGTGGCATTCATCTCAGGGATGCAAGGATGATACAACATTTGAAAATCCATTAACATCATCGACCTCGACCAAAAGAAGAACAAAAACCACATGACTATCTCCATAGATGCTGAAAAAGCATCTGACAAAATTCAACATCCATTCATGATAAAAACTCTCAACAAAATGGGTATAGTGGGCAAATACCTCAACATAATAAAGGCCATATATAACAAATCCACAGCCAACATCATACTTAACAGCGAGAAGATGAAAGCTTTTCATCTAAGATTGGGAACAAGAAAGCGATGCCCACTCTCCCCACTATTATTCAACATAGTACTGGAGATCCTTGCCACGGCCATCAGACAAAACAAACCAATACAAGGCATCCAGATTGGTAAAGAAGAAGTCAAACTATCACTATTTGCAGATGACATATTGTACCTCAAAAACCCTAAAGACTCCAGTCCCAAACTATTAGAACAAATATCTGAATTCAGCAAAGTTGCAGGATACAAAATTAACACACACAAATCTATTGCTTTCCTATACACTAACAATGAGCTAATGGAAAGAGAAATCAGGAAAACAATTCCATTCACAACTGTATGAAAAAGAATAAAATACCTAGGAATAAAACTAACGAAGGAAATGAAAGACATATCCCTGAAAATTACAAGACACTCCTAAGAGAAATTAAAGAGGACACTAACAAATGGAAATGCATCCCATACTCTTGGCTAGGAAGAATAAATATTGTCAAAATGGCTATACTACCTAAAGCAATCTACAGATACAATACAATCCCTATCAAAATACCAACAGCATTCCTCAACGAACCTGAACAAATAGTTCTAAACTTCATATGGAACCACAAAAGACCCTGAATACCCAAGGCAATCCTGAGAAGGAAGATTGAAACGGGGAATTATGCTCCCAGACTTGAAACTCTACTACAAAGCCACAGTAATCAACACAATTTGGTACTGGCACAAGAACAGACCGACAGACCAGTGGAACAGAATGGAGAGTCCAGACATTAACCCAAACATATGCGGTCAGTTAATACACGATAAATGAGCCATGGATATTCAATGGGGAAATGACAGCCTCTTCAACAGCTACTAATGCCAAACTGGACACCTACATGTAAGAGAATGAAACTGGATTACTGTCTACCCCATACACAAAAGTAAATTCAAAATGGATCAAGGACCTGAATGTAAGTCATGAAACCATAAAACTCTTAGAAAAAAACATAGGCAAAAATCTCTTGGACATAAACATGAGCAACTTCTTCATGAACGTATCTCCCCGGGCAAGGGAAACAAAAGCAAAAATGAACAAGTGGGACTATATCAAACTGAAAAGCTTCTGTACAGCAAAGAACACCATCAGTAGAACAAAAAGACATCCTTCTGTATGGGAGAATATATTCATAAATGACACATCCGATAAGGGGTTGACATACAAAATACATAAAGAACTCACATACCTCAACAAACAAAAAGCAAATAATCCAATTAAAAAATAAGCAGAGAAGACTTCCAGGAAAATGGCGGCGTGAGGAGGGCGATGGAAATCTCCTCCAGAAACCATACATATTTATGAAAATACAACAAATACAACTATTCATAAAAGAGAGAGCAGAAGATACAGGACAACACCCAAGTGGCAGCTACACCTGAGAGGACTCGGCACCTTGCGAAGTGGGTAAGATATGGAGCCACAGCCTGATGGAACCCGAACACTCCCTGACCCCAGCACACAGGCGGGAAGAGAGGATTCAGAGCGGGGAGAGAGTGGAAGCACAGGCCCGCCAAATAACCAGCCCTGGTGGTCTGCGTGGGGTATCGGAGATTGGAGAGACAGAGCTGCAGGATCCAAGACGGAAGGTCCCCTCAGTCGGCTCCCCAGGACAAAAGAAAAGCACACGCTTTTTTAGGGGTCTTAAAGAGACAGGGCCCCAACAGAAGAGCAGGATCGTCCCAGCGCACTCAGCCAAGCAGGCTGGGAGTCCTGGGGAATTTCAGACCCCTTGGCCAGGGGCTGGGAATAGCAGCTGCACCAAAACTACCCAAATAGATCACCAGCCTCCCATTCGTTCCCTCCCCGGCCAGAGCCACAAAGGTCCCAGCAGAGCGGTGCAGCTGTGGAATAGTGGAGCAGCCGTGCCACCTACAGCATCCTCACAGAATCTACTCCCAGCGGGCATTTTTTTTTCTTTTTCTTTTTAAGTCTTAAAAAGCCCAGCTGACATGCGTGGCGCCTACCAGTGACCACTTCTATTGCCACGAAAAGACAGAGGAATATGGTACAAACAAAACTTGGCCAGACAAACCTAGAAAGGGAGACTAATGGGATTGACATGCAAAATCTCCCTGAAAAAGAATTCAAAATAAGAGTCATGACCATACTAATGGATCTACAGAGAAATATGCAAGAGGTAAGGGAGGAAGTGAGGGAAGTGAGGAAAGACAATGCAGAAATAAGACAAGCAATCGATGGGCTTAGCAGCAGACTGGACGAGATACAAGAGACTGTTAATGGAATAGAAATCAGAGAACAGGAATACAGAGAAGGTGAGGCAGAGAGAGATAAAAGGATCTCTAGGAATGAAAGAATATTAAGAGAACTGTGTAACCAACCCAAAATGAACAATATTCGCATTATAGGAGTACCAGAGGAAGAAGAGAGAGAAAAAAGGATAGAAAGTGTCTTTGAAAAAATAATTGCTGAAAACTTCCCCAAGCTGGGGAAGGAAATAGTCTCTCAGACCATGGAAGCCCACAGATCTTCCAACACAAGGGACCCAAGGAGGACAACACCAAAACACATAATAATTAAAATCGCAAAGATAAAAGAAAAGGACACAGTATTAAAGGCAGCTAGAGAAAGAAAAAGGATCACCTACAAAGGAAAATTCATCAGACTATCATCAGACTTCTCAACAGAAACCTTAAAGGCCAGAAGAGAATGGTATGATACACTTAACGTAATGAAACAGAAGGGCCTCGAACGAAGAATATTGTATCCAGCAAAATTATCATTTAAATTTCAGGCAGGGATTAAACAATTTCCAGACAAGCGAAAGCTGAGGGAATTTGCCTCCCATAAACCACCTCTACAGGATATCTTAAAGGGACTGCTCTAGATGGAAGCACTCCTAAGGAAAAGATGTCACCAGAGAAAATAAAATCATAGCAAAGAAGGCAGACCATCCAAATACTAACTAAAGGCAAAGAATAAAACACCTAGTATATAAAGAATGGAGGACGAAGAATAAAAAGGGATAGAAATAAACAATCATCAGACTGTGTTTACAATAACTTAACAAGAAAGTTAAGTTAGACTGTTGAATAGTAAAAGAGTTACCCTTGAACCTTT
>JAQQAC010006904.1:587614-662522 GCA_029783875.1 Phataginus tricuspis | reverse complement strand
TGGCTAGGACCTCCAGTACTATGTTGAATAACAGTGGAGAGAGTGGGCACCCCTGTCTTGTTCCCGATCTTAGATGAAAAGCTTTCAGCTTCTCGCTATTAAATGGTATTTCTATTTTGAGTTTTTTGAGGAAACCTCCATACTGCTTTCCACAATGGTTGAACTAATTTACATTCCCACCAGCAGTATAGGAGGGTTCCCCTTTCTCCACATCTTCGCCAACATTTGTTGTTGTTTGTCTTTTGGATGTTGGCCATCCTTACTGGTATGAGGTGATATGTCATTGCAGTCTTAAGTTGTACTTCTCTGATGATTAGCGAAGTGGAGCATCTTTTCATGTGCCTGTTGTCCATCTGAATTTCTTCTTTGGAGAAGTTTCGTTCAGCTCCTTTGCCCATTTTTTAATTGGTTTATTTGCTTTTTGTTTGTTGAGGTGTATGAGCTCTTTATGTAATTTGGATGTCAACCCTTTATTGGATATGTCATTTATGAATATATTCTCCCATACTGAAGGATGTCTTTTGTTCTATTGATGGTGTCCTTTGCTGTACAGAAGCTTTTTAGTTTGATATAGTCCCACTTGTTCATTTTTGCTTTTGTTTCCCTTGCCCGGGGAGATATGTTCATGAAGAAGCTGCTCATATTTATGTCCAAGAGATTTTTGTCTATGTTTTTTTCTAAGAGTTTTATGGTTTCATGACTTAGATTCAGTTCTTTGATCCATTTTGAGTTTACTTTTTGTATGGGGTTAGACAATGATCCAGTTTCATTCTCTTACATGTAGCTGTCCAGTTTTGCCAACACAGCTGTTGAAAGAGGCTGTCATTTCTCCATTGTATATCCATGGCTCCTTTATCATATATTAATTGATCATATATGCTTGGGTTTATATCTGGGCTCCCTAGTCTGTTCCATTGGTCTATGGGTCTGTTCTTGTGCCAGTACCAAGTTGTGTTGATTACTGTGGCTTTGTAATAGAGCTTGAAGTCGTGGACCATAATTCCCCCCACTTTATTCTTCCTTCTCAGGATTGTTTTGGCTATTTGGGGTCTTTTGTCGTTCCATATGAATTTTATATCAATTTGCTCTAGTTCACTGAAGAATGCTGTTGGTATTTTGATAGGGATTGCATTGAATCTGTAGATTTCTTTAGGCAGGATGGCCATTTTGACAATATTAATTCTTCCTATCTATGAGCACAGGATGTTTGCATTTATTGGTATCTTAATTTCTCTCATGAGTGTCTTGTAGTTTTCAGAGTGTAAGTCTTTCACTTCCTTGGTCAGGTTTATTCCTCGGTATTTTATTCTTTTTGATGCAATTGTGAATGGAATTATTTTCCTGATTTCTCTTTCTGCTAGTTGACCATTAGTGTATAGAAATACAACAGATTTCTGTGTATTGATTTTGTATCCCACAATTTTGCTGAATTCAGATATTAGTTCTAGTAGTTTTGGAATGGATTCTTTAGGTTTTTTTTTTGTACAATATCATGTCATCTGCAAACACGGACAGTTTGACTTCTTCCGTATCAATCTGGATGCCTTTTATTTCTTTGTGTTGTCTGATTGTCATGGCCAGGACCTCTAGAACTATGTTGAACAAAAGTGGGGAGAGTGGGTATCCTTGTCTTGGTGCAACAGTATTTTATCAAGTAGTTAATACCACATAGTTCTTGGTATACTGGGTTTTCTTTGAACTGTCAGTGTGACAGTTACAGTGTAAGCAAGGAGGCTGTTACCATGGGGACCGATTAGGTTTCCTGGGGTGGGTCCAGCAGGCCTTTTTCTCCCCTATTAAAAGTATTTTTTGATATTCTAGATCTGGCAATCAGAAAGCCTGATCTACTTTTTCTTCAGCAAGCTGCCTTCAAGAAATATTACCATGTAGTATATAATTCTAATATATTAGAGACTGTTTCAGTGACTCTGTCTTGTAACAGAAGTTAATATTCAAGTCTTAATCTTTCCCCTCCCTATTCATAAAAACGAAAAGAAACTCAATGAAGTTCCAGTGACCTATGTATGCTATTTCTTTCCAGTCATCAAACTGCATCAATTATATTTAGTATTTTTCCTATCAAAACTTCAGGGCTCTCCAAAGCACATTTCTACCCAAGAAGTTTCAGCTTTCCTACATGATTATGTTTGCTATATATATCTATCAGACACACAAAATATAATTATAATAAATAAAACTATAAAATAAATCAAACAGATGGACCACAACCGAGAAGTCTAAGTTTAAATTCCAAGTCTGCCTCCAAAATTGCTCTGTGTGGATAAAGGGGATGTAATGCAGGGAGATGAAATGCCATTCCCAGCTAAATGTGTGCTGCCCCTCAGTTCCCTCGAGACTTGCTTTGTTAGAAGCTACCTTAAGAGATCATTTACAAGCCTAATCTGTGGATCTAGTTTGTTCAAAGGAATAGCAGAGCAGTCAGAATCCAAAAGAGAACATTTTTCTAAGTTGTATACTTCCTAGAATAGAGTGAAGTCTTTCTCTAGGTTTTACTTAGCCCAGAGCAAAGTTATACCAGACAAATGAACATTAATAAATAAAAACAGCACATGATTTCAGTAAAGAAGTTTGCAGGCTTTTTAAAAAATTGCACTTGCAAATGTATCCAGAGGCTATGAAATAGAAACAGCGTATGATAAAAATAATAATTATATAATAAACACGTTGTCTTTCCATTATTATTTCCCATAAACTTGAAAAGGGAAATGTGAAAGGACAAGCCCAGAACAGTTTTACCACATCAGTTTAATATCAGACAGGCAAACTTATGGGTGCTTTATTTGTTTTTACTACTGGTTTACAATTTCCTTGACTTTATTTTTAAGTGCATGTCTTGGCCCAGAAAAGCAAGAGAGCACAGAGTGCCAGCAGTATCAGATTCTCCTTTTCTTATTCTCTGGAGCTACAGAAAGCAGAGCCCAAACCAAGGTTGTCTAAGAGCCTTCTGATTTTGTCCAGGAAACATACAAAGTGAGGTTTCAAGATAACCAAGCTACACAAAGGCTTTTTTAGTACAAATCTTATAGACAACTTAATGTCTTTCAATGGAAAACCACTTAGATTTTTTTCAGAAAACTCCTTAGAGCTTTAAAGTACTGATTATCTTCAAAAGACAACAACTTATATAAATTCATATATTTCAATTTTTAGATTTTAGTTCTAGTTCTAGTCCTTAGTACTAAACTCTCAAAATTAAAGTGCCATTCGAAGAGACATGGAGTATTTAACAAACATTTGTCAGGTGTCTACTTTGTGCAAGGGCCTATACAAATGAGCACTATGGACTGTAAAACTGCCTCTATGCACAGCATTTGTTTCAATACTTTATACACAGTACATGAAGGCTATATAACATTGGTGAGGTACATAATCCCAACAATTTGGCCTTCACTGTCAAACAATGTCTTCCAGCTTTTTTTTTTTTACCTTGCAGATATATTCCTTCCTAGCTAAATATAAATCCACATTTCAAAACTGGCTCTTGTCTCTTTTTAATTCCTGCAAATTAATATTACAATGAAATTTTTTATTTCTCTGGAATAGTCTTTCAACTTAACGGAAACCAAATGATCACAGGAAGAAAAAAAATCAAATTAGAACCATTAAATTTTTTCAGAGCATGCCTCTCTCCCTCATTAACATTTCTCAAAGAAAAAAACACCACTGTAATTTTCCTTTACAGATCATTCATGAAGTTACTGAGGCCAGACAGACTCCATCAACTGGGCACAGAGCCATTCACCATTACTCTTTGTTTTGAAGTCTCAACTGCCGTTCAACTCACATTATTGTGTTCTACTCAAGTCCATCAACTTTTACGAGGAAACAATAAGGAAACTAAAATAAGTGTGTTACCTACCTATCTAGAATAGGTGAAAGGACCTAATCCTTATGCCTCACAAGAAATCATTCTAAAAGGATAACCCACTTCAATTTTCCCATCTGAAATGGCAGTATTATTATTTAATACAATTTTTTAATCAAGGTATTATTGATATACACTCTTATGAAGGTTTCACATGAAAAACAATGTGGTTACTACATTCATCCATATTATCGAGTCCCCCCCATACCCCATTGCAGTCATTGCCCATCAATGTAGTAAGAAAATGGCAGTATTATTTTATTATCAATCTTTTATGCCTAAAAGAACTAGTTATAAACAAATAATCACTGAAAACTTGTTAAAAAACAAAAACAAAAAAACCCCTCAATCTTGATCTAGCAAAGCACCAGAGAGAAATACTCTATACACCAAAAGCAAAAACACTGGTAAGTATCTACACTACAGATGGAGGATCCAAGACCTCAAGCAGCCTAAGCCTGGGGGTGGGGAGACTGTTGGGGGAATGGGCAATCTTGCAAAGAGCCATGATCCTAGGCCTAACTATTCTAAAATTTAAGTGAATTTAAGAAATCCTAGGCAAAGCTCTATGCTAAGTGTCTTATTCAAAGCTCTTTTGGTTGTAATTAAGAGAAACCTTCAAACTAGCTTAAGCAAAAAACGGAATTAATAGAAAGGAAACTAGTAACTTCTCAAGGAACCTAAAAGGCAGAAAGTACAGAAGGGCCACCATGGAAAGCCTTTCTGCACCCAGGCTTCTATTCTGCATGTGGATAGCTGCCTCTTTCTCCAGAGCCCCATTTCTTATCTAAGCTTCTTTCTGGATAAATCTCTTTAATTCTCCCTCCCCGCATACTGGCCTTCACTGCATCTGAACTTGGCTGTGCCCCAGCTTCTGAGTTTATATGTTTCAAGTTCTCTGAATTCAGGTATCTGTTCCCTGATTTAACTCTCAATTCCAATCTCAAATTCCTAGGAGAAACTGATTTGCCCAGCATGGGTTAGGCATCTACTTCTGGTCCAATAAGCAATAAGCTGTTACAAGAAGGACTAGGTCACAGAGTATTTACCATAGGGACTGTGTGCTTGATTCCTCAAGACATGCAATACACTAAGCAATAAAGCAGTCTCCTTCTTCAAAAAGCTTAAAGTCTCACTGAAATGAAAAAACATATCATTAATAATAATATCCTATGATACAGTACTGGAATGGACAGGAAAAGCTTCATGAGGAAAATCAGCTGTGCACTCAATTAAAGAGAAACTGAACCACAAGCAAGGAAGGACTGAAAAACACAGTGTGTGATGCCTGCTCCTCTTGATCTAGCCATCTAAGAAATACAGACTCAACGGTAGTTTTTACCCCACGAACAGCTTCCAATGAGCGACATATCCTTGTTGAATGCCTGCTGTAAGGCTTAAAGTAACTACATGACCACGTGACTATAGGCACCCATGTGCAGTAATAACCAACTAGCAGATGAACATCAGTTATACATTTTCATGTAGTTGCTTTTCTACACCACCTTGACTCCCTTTCACTCCCTGGGCTCCCTCAGACTCCTGGGCAGGCAGCATTCAGAATCAGGCAGGCAGCCAATAGGGACAGCACAGGTGTTTCTTACTGGTAATATCCCATCCAACCTAACATGGTAAGTTGGCAGTATCACATAGACAGAATTTATACAGGAGAGAAAGAAACACTAGCCAAGCTATGTGACGGTATTTATTGCAGGGGGCAAGGATCAGAGAAGAAAAGAATGTTTCCCACACGCAAAAGCCACAAGCACAAGAAAACTGGGAAAAGCCTACAATAAATTATCTGCACAAAACAAACCAGCAAAAACTTAATAGGTGTCCAAATAATATTGGGTTAAAAAAGACAGTCAACTCACAGCAGACTACTAGTTACCCCATATTATCACCAAAATATCACACATTCCCACAATTTCTGCAAGAGCTAGCTTCAATCACACAGGCAACAAAAGATAAAAGAACAATGAGAAAGTAGTAAAAGTTTCAAACTTAGCAATTATTTTGCTGAAGAGTAGCAATGTTATGCAAATGGAAACTACTGACCTTTCAAAATTAAAAGTTAACACTATGAAATTAAACATCTTTGCAAACCAAAAAACTTCCTTTTGTATAATCCCCACACTAGACATTTCCCAAATGGAAAGTTTCAATGACTTTAAACATAGGGAAAAAGTGATATCCAACTCCATTTTGTCAAAGCTGAACAAAGCTAAAAAGAAGAACTGTCAGTCTATGGAGATCAGAAAGTTAGTGAACAGCTCTTTTTAAAGCCACACTCTGCACCTATGAACACATCCCAAAAGTGGTTTATTAAAATCAATTACATGAGATCAGTCAGATCTCACTGCAGCCTCTAAACTAGAACTTACCATTCTTCTTTAAATCTGCTGCCATATTTTCTAAATGTAGGAAAAGAAAAATCAAAGTGTTAATGCAAAAGCTGTTCTGAAAGTGAGTCCATTTCTTGTAAAGTGGAGAAAGGCCAGATGATTAAGGGTCACACCAGAACTTCACAAAGCTCTAAGACATAAAACACTTTAAATCATTTAAGATGCTGAAGCATCATATACTCAGTCTCCTCTAAGTAGGCTTTCTCATTCCTTGAGGAAAAAAAAAAAGAAGTCTAATTTTAATGTAACTTTTCGTAGTTATAAAATTCATGTTCTCTGGATAAAACTTTAAAATCAATGTAAGTTCAAAGGAAAAAACAAACCATCCATGTCCCAAAGCCCAGAGAAAAATTTGATATTTATCCTTCTAGTCTGTGAGATAAAGCTTTTAAGAGAATTAAAGATTTCTTTCTAAGTCAATATGGAGTTTATAATGAATAAAAAATATTCTTGAAAAATATTACAGTTCACTTATTTTAAACTCAAAAAAGTTTAAAATAAATATACACATGGCCTGTACAGCTTAGCAGAGTCTAAAAAATAACTACAGAACAGTTCTGCTGATTAATGCTGTAAGGAAATACTTTAAGATGATTCTAACAGCCACTTGCACGACAAGGACAAAGTTACAATTAGAAAGATCTCAAAAAAACTGTCTTTAGCAAATTACAAAGCTCAGACAAGGATTTTTGATACAATGTATTTCACAGAGCAAACAGCTAAAACTGATTAACTCTCACCTACATTACAAGTAAATATTAGAGCCCTCCCTCCACACCTAAAACTAGTTACCTAATTAGGAAGAGACCCAGGTGTCCCTATTAAAAACCCGGTAATACACTCATATGTATTTTTCAGTGTTCTGAACACAAAAGACTCTTAGCAACTGACTCTCACAGGAAGCACAGACAAGTGAAGATGAATCTAGGAAACCACATTCCTCAAGTATCCCACAGGGAGCAATGAGCTAAAGGGGAAGGATGAGCTTCTATGGGGAAGGATGCCCTGCAAAGGAAAACATTTCAGATGCACAAACAAGATTTTAAGAAACAATCTTATCCCTTCAGCCACAATAAACAAAAGAAAATACAAAACAAAATACACCCAAAAGGGGAAACAAAAGGAACCGAGCAGCTACTGTCTGTCTGCTAGGCATTTTAACTGTGTCATTTTATTTTGTTGAACTACGTTACTGACCCTTGAGGTAGGCAGCGTGCCCACTCTGACAGATGGAAAAGGAAACAGCATCACCAGCACTGTACCAGACGCCATTCAGTGCCTGGCTAACTTATCTCATAAGTCTCACATTGCCATTCCAAGTTGGTATCTCCATTTGAAATAGGGAAAAAAGGCCCAGAAATGTTAGCATTACAGTGTTGGTACCAATCTTTAAGCTCCCTGGCCAGAGCTATCCTTAGGCTTTGCTTATCAGCACCATTCAAGTTACATCATTCTTTCAAACCACAGGTTTCCACTTTAAGGATATGAAAATCAAAGAATCAACTCTCAATTATGGGAAAACCAATTCTCCAGGTTCTGTTAAAAAATCTATTTCTAAGGGGAACCCTCCTACACTGCTGGTGGGAATGTAAATTAGTTCAACCATTGTGGAAAGCAGTATGGAGGTTCCTCAAAAAACTCAAAACAGAAATACCATTTGACCTAGGAATTTATATACCACAGGAATTTATATACCACATTTTAATACCCATCCACTCCTAGGAATTTACCCTAAGAATGCAGCAGCCCAGTTTGAAAAAGATACATGCACCCCTATGTTTATTGCAGCACTATTTACAATAGCCAAGAAATGGAAGCAATCTAAGTGTCCATCAGTAGATGAATGGATAAAGATGTGGTATATATACACAATGGAATATTATTCAGCCATAAGAAGACAGATACTACCATTTGCAACAACACGGATGGAGCTAGAAGGTATTATGCTCAGTGAAATAAACCAGGCAGAGAAAGACAAGTATCAAATGATTTCACTCATATGGAGTATAAGAACAAAGAAAAAACTGAAGGAACACAACAGCAGCAGACTCACAGAACCCAAGAATGGACTAATAGTTACCAAAGGGAAAGGGACTGGGGAAGATGGGTGGGAAGGGAGGGGGAAGGGGGAAAAAGGGCTATTACAATTAGCATACAATGTAGCGGGGGTGGGGGTGAGGTGGGGTGGGGGGACATGGGGAAGGCAGTATAACACAGAGAACACAAGCAGTGATTCTATAACATCCTTCTACGCTGATGGACAGTGACTGCAATGGGGTTCATGGTGGGAACTTGATAATAGGGGGAGTCTAGTAACCATACTGTTGCTCATGTAATTGGATATTAATAATAACAAAATAAAAAAATAAAAATAAAATAAATCTGTTTCTATTTTTCTTGCCCTCTGACCATTTCAGTGTGCCATAGCACCTCTAGGAAGGCATGTGCAGATAAATATAGGATTATATGCATAGTAATCAATTTTGGAATTTGTTAAAATTTCTGCTCAGAAAAGTCACACAGAAAGTTAATTCTTGGTTCAAATTATATATCTGAAGTACTTCCAGGATACATACATTCTAATTATTATAAAAAATAATTAAGAATCAAGGAATGGTTTTGAGCAAAAGAATGGTTCACAGTGTTTAAAAACAGATATATACATGCCCTCCCTGAAACTAAAATAAAGCCACCATGTGTCAAGTACTGTGAGGGGTGCAATACCTTTTGAGATAACAGTTAACTGAATAAAACTTCCAGTTCATTCCATGCCCCAGCACTTAATATTAAACTCCCTTTATTACTGGAGAGGAGGGAAATGGAGTGGTAGGTTAGGTCCAAAAGCAAAGAGACGAAAAGTACACAATTAAGCAGATCAAAATCATCTTTAAACCTCAAAAAAAAAAGTAAGTAGAAGTTCATCTTGAGAAAGCCTTTCATGTACAAGAATACTCTGAATAGCTTTGTTCATACTGAAACAAGCTGGGAGGCATATGATACCTTCAAAATACTCTTATCCTGAAAATATTAGTTATTTATTCTAACTAGGCCACTAAATGCCAAGTTTATAAACTTATCTCTACACAATATGGAATACCTGGAGATCAGCCCACCCCTCTAACAAAACCACTCATATTTTACAGTTATAAAGCAAAGACAGAAATGCCTGTTTTCTTTTTTTTTATTTATTTTATTTTGCTGTCATTAATGTACAATTACATGAACATTATGGTTACTAGATTCCCCCTATTATCAAGTCCCCACCACATACCCATTACAGTCACTGTCCATCAGCGTAGTAAGATGCTATAGAATCACTACTTGTCTTCTCTGTGTTATACTGCCTTACCTGTGTCCTCCCCCCCTTATATTATACGTGCTAATCGCAATGACCTTTTTCCCCCTTATCCTTCCCTTCCCACCCGTCCTCCCCAATCCCTTTCCCTTTGGCAACTGTTAGTCCATTCTTGGGTTCTGTGAGTCTGCTGCTGTTTTGTTCCTTCAGTTTTTGCTTTCTTCTTATACTCCACAGATGAGTGAATTCATTCGATACTTGTCTTTCTCCGCCTGGCTTATTTCACTGAGCATAATACCCTCTAGCTCCATCCATGTTGTTGCAAACGGTAGGATTTGTTTTCTTCTTATGGCTAAATAATATTCCATTGTGTATATATACCACCTCTTCTTTACCCATTCATCTACTGATGGACACTTAGGTTGCTTCCATTTCTTGGCTATTGTAAATAGGCTGCAATAAACATAGGGTGCATCTGTCTTTTTCAAACTGGGCTGCTGCATTCTTGGGGTAAATTCCTAGGACTGGAATTCCTGGGTCAAATGGTATTTCTATTTTGAGTTTTTTGAGGAACCTCCATACTGCTTTCTACAATGGTTGAATTAATTATTAATTTACATTCCCACCGGCAGTGTAGGAGGGTTCCCCTTTCTCCACATCCTTGTCAACATTTGTTGTTTGTCTTTTGGATGTTGGCCATTCTAACTGGTGTGAGGTGATCTCACTGTGGTTTTAATTTGCATTTCTCTGATGATTAGGGATGAGCATCTTTTCATGTGCCTGTTGGCCATCTGAATTTCTTTGGAGAAGTTTCTGTTCAGCTCCTCTGCCCATTTTTTAATTGGCTTATTTGCTTTTTGTTTGTTGAGGCGTGTGAGCTCTTTATATAATTTGGATGTCAACCCCTTATTGGATATGTCTTTTATGAATACATTCTCCCATACTGTAGGATGTCTTTTTGTTCTACTGATGGTGTCCTTTGCTGTACAAAAGCATTTTAATTTGATATAGTCCCATTTGTTCATTTTTGCTTTTGTTTCCCTTGCCCTGGGAAATATGTTCATGAAGAAGTTGCTCATGTTTATGTCCAAGAGATTTTTGCCTATGTTTTTTTCTAAGAGTTTTATGGTTTCATGACCTAGATTCAGGTCTTTGATCCATTTTGAGTTTACTTTTGTGTATGGGGCTAGACAGTAGTCCAGTTTCATTCTCTTACATGTAGGTGTCCAGTTTTGCCAACACCAGTTGTTGAAAGAGGCTGTCATTTCCCCATTGTATATCCATGGCTCCTTTATCGTATATTAATTGATCATATATGCTTGGGTTTTTATCTGGACTCTCTAGCCTGTTCCATTGGTCTATGGGTCTGTTCTTGTGCCAGTACCAAATTGTCTTGATTACTGTGGCTTTATAGTAGAGCTTGAAGTCAGGGAGCGTAATCCCCCCATCTTCATTCTTCCTTCTCAGGACTGCTTTGGCTATTCGGTGATGCCTGTTTTCTCTTCATGTGACACTTTTCTGTACACAATCTGTATTTTGAAAATGTCCATTCAAAGACTGGAAATTATGATTCGATTAGGAATTAGAAATGATGCTGTTAACTCCTGGTTTTATACAGTGATATGTTTGAATTTTCAAGAGATCTGAGCATGTCAGTGGACATGCCCTGTGATTGGCAATCTACACAAAGAGCATGAATTCTATTCAATTCAACAGCCTTTATGGAGCTCCAAAAGAGGGAAAGAAATCAAGATGAAAGAGACATCCCTCACCTCAAACAGCAGAAAAATTCAGGCACAAAAAGGAATGAAGTCTTGATACATCCTACAACATGGATGAACCCTGAAAACACTGTGAAACCAGCCAGATATGAAAGGACAAACATTGTATGATTCCAGTTACCTGAAATATCTAGCACATGCAAATTCAAAGACAGAAAGTTACCAGGGGCTAGGAGGAAGGGAGAATGGGGAGTTATTGCTTAATGGTTACAGAGTTTCTATTTGGGGTGAAGAAACATTTTAGAAATAGTTATAATTGGACATCATTGTGAATTTACTTAATCTCACTGAATTGCACTCTTAAAACTGTTATAAGTGACCTAAGCCTAAAACCATACTCCTAGAAGAAAACATACAGGAAAAGCTTCACGGAATTGGACTTGACAGTGATTTCTTGGATAAGAACCAAAAACACAGGTAACGGGGGCAAAAACAAATAAATGGGATGACATCAAACTTAAAAAAACTTTTGTGCATCAAAGGACATAATCAACCAAGTGGAAAGGCATGGGGTGAAATCATTTGCAAGTCATGTTATCTGTTAAGGGATTAATACTGAGAACACATAAAAAACTACAACTCAAAAAAATAATCAAATAACCTGATTAAAAATGGGCAAAGGACTTGAATAGACATTTCTGCAAAGATGATACACAAATGGCCAACAAGCATACAAGATGCTGAACATCATTAATCAGAGAAATGCACATCAAAACCACAAGATATCACCTCACACCCATTAGGATGGCTACTACTTAAAAAAAAAAAAAAAAAAAAAAAGGAACATGACAAGGACATGAAGACCCTGGAACCCTTGCCCATGGCTGCTGGGATCCTAAAATGGAGCAACCTCAATGGAAAGGTTGTTCCTCAAAGAGTTAAAAACAGAACCACCATATGACAAGCAATCCCACTTCTGAGTGTTATTCCAAAAAAAACTGAAAGGGTCTCAGAGATATTTGCGCACCCATGTTCACAGAGCAGTAATAACAATGACCAAAAGGAACAACTCCTGTCCAACAACAGACGGATAAACAAAATGTGGTATCTAAATCAGGTACTATTTAGCCTTCAAAGGGAAGGAAATCCTGTCACAGGCTCCAACATGGATGAACCTTAAACCTATTATGCTAGTGAAATAAGCCAGTCACGAAAAGCCAAATAACTGTGTGACTCCACTTACATGAGTAGCTGAAAGTAGTTAAATCCATAGAAACAAAGTAGAATGGTGGTTACCAGAGGCAGGAGGCAGAGGGAAAAGGGGAGTTGTTTAAAGGTTATAAAGTTTCAGATTTGCAAGATGAAAAAGTTCTGGAGATCTGTTTGCCAACAATGAGAATATACTTAATACCACAGAACTATACACTCAAAAATAGTTAAGATGGTAAATTTTATGTTTACCACATTAAAAAAAAAGCAAATATAAAAAAATGATTAAAATACATATTTTGCCACAATTTTTTTAAATTAGTAATATACCAGAAACCTGTCAATTGTATGGTATGTGAATTCTGTTGCAATGGCTGTTTTTAAAAAAGCAGAGTAAACAAAGCTCAACCAAATTCTGTCATTCACTGATTTCAAGGAAAACGGCATTTGCTGGAAGAACGGAGAGCACTGAGTAGAGGCTATACTACTTCTGTCCACTTCTTCACTCTGGTCTCCAGGTGACAGATACTCTTTCCCTTTCCACCACACACCACTATCACCTTCTAATCTCCCACTTCCTTATTAGGTCCAGCCTCATTGGGAAAATTAAGTTAAAGAAGCTGCAGTGGCAGTCACAGGAAGGAGCATGGAATTCAGGAATCACGATCTGCACTTAGCAAGAAGGCCCAAGTCTTTATTAAAAAAAAAAATCACACAACGACTTTTTAGACATACAATGTATTTTAGGTCTCTGCCCTTCCTTTCCTCAGCTTCTTTCAGTCTAGCATATGTTAGAGCAAGTTCTCTGCTCCTATGCTGGAATATCCACTGGCCTGTCTCCCAGGTACTGGAACTATTAAATACAGATTTAAAATATGCCTATTACACATATTATTAAATCTTTTCACAAAATAAACTGTGACTAGGATAAGCTTATTTTGATAAACATTTCTACAGCATATAAAAAGAAACAATCACCTCTGAGTGGTGGGACTAATGGTGAATTTCTTCCTTTCTGGCTTATCTGTATTTTTCACAATGAATCTGTAACTTCTGCAATAAGAAAAGCAAGTAGAAATCTTTAGACAAGCATCAATCTGGCTCAAGATTTCACAGCCTCTTATACCACAGGCATTATCACACGTTACTGCACTGAAGCTGAATTAGCACCAGGTGAGACAGACACTACTTCCTCCATTTTGCAGAGGAGCTTAAACTGAGGCTCAGAAGAGTTAAATGATTGGGTCTAGGTGGTATAGCTAGTAACTGGCACAGAAAGGATTACAATTCAGGCCTTTTAACTTCAAGCCCGAGGCCCTTTCCATTCCATCATAAAGGGCAATTTGCATTATTGCTTGTAATGTTAAAAAAAAATCAACTATGCAACTGTTTTAAAAACATTTGCTAGGTAACCCTGGGCAAGTAAATCACTTAACCTGGGGCGGGGGTGGGGTCGGTTTCCCAGTCTGAAAAGTTAAGGTGTTGGAAAAAATATTCTCTGAGAGACTCCTGCTAATGGATTTTAAGTCTAGGGTTCTGAGAAGAAAATTCTATGGGCAAGAATGAATGGTTGGAGAGAAGATGAGGCCTACGCTCTGAGCCAATGGAAACAGCTGGTGGACAGTCAAGAAAGAATCACTGCGGGAACCATAAACTTCCTGGTTAAATCAACAACTGAAGCTCCAGCTTTGCTTTACTAGCAGCAATGCTTCAATCTTGCCTAATTCATAATCAGAAACCACGCTGTAAGTAAAACTAGAACATAAAAACTGGCACGGGGTTGGGACTAATGCAATAGTTTATGGATGCTATTATGTTATCTCCATGATTTCCCAAGTGGACTCATTAAGTTAAAACAGAAAGAATCCGGGGTGATGATAAGTGGAGACACCTTCTTTCTCACCAAGAATTTAAGAAACTTAAACTTGCATAGCACTCTAAGAGATCCCACACTCGTGGAAAAGGTGAAGGAATACAATTAAAACCTATCCAAATCACAGAGAATTTTTAGACAGCAAAAAGACCTGTAAAAAGTGAAGTTCCTGTAAAAGATTCACTGGTTATCTGTAACCTCTTACACTGCAGCCATCATAAAGCACTCCCACTATTTAAAACTGTTAAACAGCCTTTCTACTCAAGGGTAATACAAGTACAACATTAACTCTGCGGGGGAGAGAGAGTCCATTTTCCTGAAACAGGCTCCAACCAAAACCTCACCACCTTTCCCTCAACTACAGAGTGAGCCTAAACCAACGAGAAGCTCCTTAGAGCCCGTGCAAGAGTCTCAGAGAATAAAACAACATCCTACCACAGGACCACAATCAAACCAGCACTAGCTTTAAATCCAAAGCAGATCCCTAGGGAAGACAGCTCTTCAATGTGCTTCTGTGCGCCCGGCTGCTAGGCCACGACTGGGTAAGCACCTGACGTGGGGGGAGGGCGAACCAAGGCCCTATCGGATCTGGGGCGAGGAACCCGGGCTCTGGAGACTCAGAGGAGGAACGAAGTCCTCCCGAGGCAGGGGTCCTGTCCCCGCCTCCAAGGGTGGGCTCCAAGAACACTTGGGGAAACAGGGGCAGGGAAGGGGTGTCCCGGGCAGGCAGCCCAGGTCTGGCACGACGGCCGGAAAAAAGAAGACAGAGCTGCCCCCTGGGAAAGGAACGAAGCCCTGTAGGCCCGGAGGATGAAGGCAAAGGGCACGGGGAGGGGGAACAAGGCCACGAGGAGAGCGGGTCTCCGGGGCGCGGGGGCGCACGCCTAGCAAGCGCGCAGTACCCAGGGCGCGGAGGACCCCGACACGCGGGAGGAGATCGCGGACCTACCCCCAAGGCGCGGGGAAGCACGACCGGCCGCGCCCCGAGGGCCCTGTGACCCGCGGCCGCCCGGCCCGACCAGCCCCGCGGCGCCTCCCTCCTGCCTCCTTTCCCTCCCTCACTCCCTCCCACCCGCAGCCCGTTATCCCGCGGCCGCCGCACTCACCAGCGGCTGCACCTGAGCCCGCCGCTACCTCAGCTGCCGCCTGCACCTCCGCAGCCTCCGCCGCCGCCGCCTCGCTGCTGAGGCCGAGTCCCGAAGGAGCCTCCGCGTCCCGCCGCCGCTGCCGCCGCGGCCAGAGCAGAACACCCCAAAATGGCGGCACTTCCGGCACCTACCACCGGCGGGGAGGGCCGAGCAGGAGGGGAAGGGCGGCAAGAGGGAACGTACCACCGCGTTGCATCCCGCAGCGCAGATCCGAGCGCACGCCGCGCAGCGAAGGAGAGCTCCGGCGCTACAGCGCCCCCTCGGGCTGGGGAGTGGAGAAGCAGCCGCGCCGAGGCCCCGGGGTCCGCGGGCGAAACCCACAGCCCAGCGCGCTGTGGGGCCTAGCTCTTTGTCTCAGAGCTCTACTGGGGGAAGACCCTGCCTGAAAACCTGAAGTTCTCGGCTCTGCGCAACGCACCCACAGGAGTTCTGGATGACCTCGTGGACAAGGACCTCTGCTTGGCACTGAATACGGGCACAGTAAAATATTTGAGGAATGAATGAATGAGTGAATGGAACGGTGCTTAGCCAGCGTTGGGCACACGACACACCCTCCTTTTTGCCCCAGCAGACGAGCAACAGGATCCAGGCCTTCTTCCTTCTTTGCTGAGATGTAGAATGTGAGTGTATTGCAGGCTTTTAGAGTTGACGGTAACCTTGCAGAAATCCCTGCAGCTCCAGGTTCCTCTTAAGGGTTCTGTTAAGAGACTGCCCAGCCCTAACCTGCTTCTCCCAGAAAAAAAAAATTTTTAACAACGCAGGTTAGTTCCCTGAAGACCTCCTTCAGAGTGACTCAGGAATCCCAGGATGTAGGTGGAATGCCAACAATGCAGTAGTTTGACCAGCTTCGTTTATTCAGCCGGTTCTGCACCTTGTGGGACAGTGAAATGCAGACAAAAAGAAAATTTAGTTCTGGGACCTTTTGGCACCAGGAACATGCAGATAATTAATGGGTTTGCAGATAATTTCTCCGTCCTCTGGCTCCCAAAGCAAACAGTTCTTATCCCACAAATCCTGATTATACCCTACCTTACCACAAAAAATTAAGTGGACTTCCAAGCAGGAGCCTCAAGGGTTTTCCCACGTGTTGGAAGCACCTCTTTCCCTCTTGAGGAAAAAAAAAACTAATCACAGTTTTTCTGGTACTATATAGACTAAGACAATTAGTCCTTGAATTGTGCACAAATATTCCCTAATCGTACTGTGTAGTTTACATTTTATATGTATTTGTTATGCTGATATACGATCTCTTTCTTTTTAATAGCTTTATGTGTTACTGAAAACATACTTACACACCATGGTAGCTTATAGAATGTCACATATAATACTATGTTTTTTTTTATATTGTAGAAGATTGTGCTATAGATTGTAAAAGCATTTTAAACAGAGGCTCTGACTAGCTCTTTTTGTTTTCTTTTTTTTTAATTAAGATATCATTGATATACAATCTTATGAAGGTTTCACATGAACAACACTGTGATTTCAACATTCTCCCACATGACCAAGTCCCCCTCCCCACTGCACTCACTGTCTGTCAGTGTAGTGAGATGCTATAGAGTCATTACTTGGCTCTGACTAGTTCTTTTGTGCACCGTAGAATCAGCCAGATGTCCATGGGACATACTTCCTTACCTCCTTCAGGTCTTGACTTAAATGTCATCTTCTCAGTGGGCCTTCCCCAACCACCCTATTTAAAATTGCACACACATACACCCATGCTTCCAATTCCTCTTTCCTGCCTTGTATTTATCAAAAAAACTTATCACCATCCAACATAGTATATTTTGTAGTTCTTATTTTACTTCTTTTACTTGCAGTCTTCCCTCACCAGGAGGTAACCTCTATGGGGACAGGGATTGTATCTGTTTTATATCCTCAGGGCCTGGAATAATGTCTTAACTTATAATAAGTGCTCAATAAAGATTGGTTGTTTTTTTTTTATTTGACTTACATATACTGTGAAATGATCACCCAATATGTTAACATCTACCATATAAATACAAAAAAAGAAAAGAAAAAATTAGTTTTTTCCTTGTGATGAGAACTTAGAATCTACTCTCTTAACTTTCAAATATACCATACAGCAGTGTCAACTATAGTCATCATATTGTACATTACATCCCTAGTACTCTTTATACTTGGAAGCTTGTACCTTTTGACCACATTCATCAAGTTCCACCTCCCCCCATCAACAAATATTGTTTAATTAATGAATAAGCATATCTAGGTGCTGGGTATGAAAAAAGACGATTAATTGGTTAGCCTTCTTGGAACCAACCATGAACGAAATGAGAGCAGGAACTATGCCTGTCTTGCTATACTCTTGTTTCTCCAGTGCTTTTCAGTGTCTTGCTCAATAGATATTTCATGAAAGGCAACCAAAAACTTGTCCCTATTTTATCTGCCCCTTGACTTAGGGCTTCCACTGGCAGAGAGGAACTGCCACTCCTTTCAGTATACTAGAATCATTCTTGCATCAAGTTACCAAGGACAACCACAGTTTGTCAGCCCAAGGTTGAAAGAACACTTGTATAAAGAACACAGATATACTTTTATAATTTTAAAGGGCTTCACAGCATAGACAAAATGCTATGCTGTGAGATGGAAATACAAAATGTGAGATGGAAACCTGTAGGAAAATTTCCCCGTTTCATTTTTTGCCTTCCAAATTAAGATATGTTTGTAAAAACAGCCAATGTTAGCAAGAGTGCAGGAAAATAAGTGCTCTCCAGGTTCTGGCGGTAATAAAATTCAAATTATCTGAAGGAATTTTAAATTTTACATACCTTTGTAGGTACTTAAGGAAATAATCATGGATAAGTGCATAGATATACTGCTGTATATGGGTCATAACACTGTTGAAATACCATGAGATTTGATATAGGAAGAGATTGATAAAGTATGGTATATCCATAACGTAGAACATTACACATAATTTCAAATAATGATACAGAGAAAGATTTAATTGTGGGAAATGCTTAGTGAAAAAACAGGTAACAAAGAAATAGGAACAACATGACCCCACTTTTGTTTGAGGGTGTGTTGGTTGAAAGAGACAAAATCAAGAAAGAATATTAAAATATTAACAGTACTCTGCAACCCTCACCACCACTTGGTGTTATCAGTCCTTTTAATTTTAGTCATTCTGGTAGACATGTAGTGGTATTTTATTGTGGTTTAAATTTTTTATTTCTTTAATGGCTAATGATGTTGAGAAAAATTATATATATAATGTTTATTGACCATTTAGATATACTTTGTGAATTGCCTACTCAATTATTTTTCCTTTTTTTAACTGCTTTTTGTTAGTTTTGGGGCTTTGTTTGTTTGTAGGAGCTCTATATATTTTCAATACAAGTTCTGTGTTGGATATATGTAGTATATAAATGTCTTCTCCCAGTCTGTGACTTCTTTTGTTCTAATCGTTTACTTTGAAGAACAAAATATTATAATTTTAATAAGGCCCTGTTATTGAACCTTATGTTATGGTTGGTGATTTCTGTGTCCTATATATATTTTTTATTAAGGTAGTATTGATATACAGTCTTATGAAGGTTTCACATGAAAAACCAATGTGGTTACTATATTCACCCCTATTATTGTGTCCCCCCATACCCCATTGCAGTCACTGCCCTTCAGTGTAGTAAGATGTCACAGAATCACTATTTGCCTTCTCTGTGCTACTGTCTTCCCCATGATTCCCCCCACACCATGTATGCCAATCATAATACTCCTCAATCCCCTTCTCCCTTCCTCCCCACCTGCCCTCCCACACTGCTCTGCTCCCCTTTGGTAATGGCTAGTCCCTTCTTGGAGTCTGTGAGTCTGCTGCAGTTTTGCTTCGTTGTTATACTTCACAAATGAGGGAAATCATCTGGCACTTGTCTTTCTCTGCCTGGCTTATTTCACTGAGCATTAATACCCTCTAGCTCCATCCATGTTGTTGCAAATGGTAGGATGCTTCTTTCTCATGGCTGAATAGTATTCCATTGTGTATATGTACCACCTCTTCTTTATCCATTCATCTACTGATGGACACTTAGGTTGCTTCCATTTCGTGGCTATTGCAAATAGTGTTGCAATAAACATAGGGGTGCCTATGTCTTTTTGAATCTGAGAAATTATATTCTTTGGGTAAATTCCTAGGAGTGGAATTTCCAGGTCAAATGGTATTTCTATTTTGAGTTTTTTGAGGAACCTCCATATTGCTTTCCACAATGGTTGAACTAGCTTACATTCCCACCAGCAATGTAGGAAGGTTCCTCTTTCTCCGCATCCTCGCCAGCATTTGTTGTTCTTAGTTTTTCAATACTGGCCATCCTAACTGGTGTGAGGTGATATCTCATTGTGGTTTTTATTTGCATTTCCCTGATAATTAGTGATGTGGAACATCTTTTCACATGCCTGTTGGCCATCTGAATTTCTTCTTTGGAGAATTGTCTGTTCATATCCTCCACCCATTTTTTAATCGGGTTATTTGATTTTTGGTTGTTAGGTGTGTAAGTTCTTTATATATTTTGGATGTCTGTGTCCTATTTAAGAAATCTTTGTTTACCTGGGTCAATAAAAATTTCTCCTTTATTGTTTTAATATTTTACATTTAGATCTATGATCCATCTCTAATTTTTGTGTATGATGTGAGATAGGGTCAAGTTTTCCTTTCTTTCCTTTTCATTCTTCTTTCATGTGGATATCCAGTTGATCCATCATTATTTGAAAAGACCACCTTTTCCCTACCGATTTGCAGGGAAGACTTTTTTTTGAACTCTCATATATTGTTGGCAGCAATGAAAATCGATACAACCACTTTGGAAGAATGTTTTACTATCTACTAAAGACAAACAGCTGAATGAACTTACACCCTATGAGGTAGCAATTCTATTCCCAACAGTAGTACTTATTTCCACCAGAAGAGTGGTTTGTAGCACCTTTATTAATAATAGTCCAAACTGGAAAAGAAAGATACATAAATTATGGAATATATTTATAATGGAATACACTAAAGTGAAAAGGAACTGCTACTACATACAACATGGATGAATTGCAGACATAATGGTCAGGAAAAAAAGCATATGTTGTATAAATCTACTTAATTGAAGTTTGAGAACAGGCAAAAATAGTAAGAAAAGTCAAAATAGAGGTTAACTTTGTCAGGGAGAGAGTATGACCATTGACTGGAGCGAGCTCCCTGGAATATTGGGATATTTTGTATCTTAGACTGGATGGTGGTCACCTGGGTGTATAGATATGCAAAATGAATCAAGTCATAAACTTAGGATTTGGGTACGTTCCACAGCCAGGAAGAAGAACAATAAGCCATTAGACAAAAAAACCAAAGGAAGTTAACATATAATTCATAGGAAGAATACAAATGGCCAATAAATATAAAATGTTCAATCTTAATAATTAAATCACAAACAATTTAAGGTACTAAAATTAATATAATGTGGACTTTTTTACTGTCAGATGGGAAATAAATTAAGTAATTAAATTTAAAAGGTTGATAAAGTTGTGAGAAAGAGGTACTATCAATGTATAAAAATATAGCCATTTTGGAGGGAAATTTAACAGTAGTCATTAAAACTAAAAATATTCACATCTATTTATATAAATTTCTAGAAAACACTAATCTATAGTGGATCAGTGGTTGGTTGTCAGGGAATGGAGTGAGGGAATAAAGAGATAGGAGAAGAAAGGATTACAAAGGGGCATGAGAAAACTTTTTGGGGTGATAGATGTTCCATTATCTTCATTTGTAGTGATGGCTTCACAGTATATACATAGGTCAAAATTTTATCTGTTTTGACATATGTATACTTTAAATATGTGTAGTTTAGTATATGCCAATATACTCAACAAAGGTATAAAAAATTCCCTGTGAGCCTCTTGAAAAGATGTTCATATCCTTTCATTGTATTTCTATAAAAGTTTCCTTTAGAAACACAAGTGGGCAAAGCATGTACAAGGGCACTTTCCACAGCATTCTTTGATTCAGCCAACTAGTATTTATTAAATGTCAACTATGACAGACACTGGGCTAGGCAATGATATTACAGACATGAATAAGATAGGGTCTCTGCTCTCATGCGACTGACTAGATTTGTTATTGTTAAAAGAAAACAGAAGCTAACCAGCTGGTTTCCCTATCCATCAAATAGAAAAATAAAGAAACTGGTACAATTAATGTTGGCATATCAAAATCTATTGGAAAAAAATATAGTGACTGACATTGAAAGATATCTAAAATATATGGTTAAGTGCCAAAAGGAAGTTACAAAATTCCCATTTTTGTTTTTAAGTTATCTCTCTCTCTATATATATATCTCCTAGAGTTGGGCATCCGTCAATGGATGAGCCCATTAACAAACATGTATACATACAGCGTATACATACATATTATTCAGCCGTAAAAAGGAAAGAAATTCTGACATTTGCTACAACATGGATGAACCTAGGCATTACTAAGTGACATAAGCCAGTCACAAAGGGGCAATACTAAATGCACTTACATGAGGTACCTAGAGCAGTCAAGACTGTAGAGGCGGGAAGCAGATGGGCGGCTGCCAAGGCCAGGGAGGAGGACAGGACGGGGAGCTGTTTAGCCGGCACGTGTGTACTGCGGCTTGCTCGGGAGGAGGGCCCTGTCACCCCGCGCCCGTTTGCCCAGCGTCAGACCCTCCGCACCCAGGGCTTGGGGGCCCAAGGCTCCCTCCGCTCTCCCCTCAGGCTGCCCCCGCCGGAGTCTCTTTCGGACCTCGGCTCCCCTTCGGGCCTGGGTCACGCCCTCCCCGGGGCACAGCCCCGCAGTGGGCTGGGGAGGGTCACGGGCCCACGTGTCGTGTCACGGGCCGCAGGCAGGGTCACAGTCGCCAGGCCTCCGCCCCGGTTCCGCGCCCAGGAACCCCTGGTCCCGCCCCCGCGCCGGCGGCCCCTCCTCCGGAGACGCGGTGTCTCCCGCGGAGTCCCTGGGGGCCGCGCGCGAAGCCTCTCACCCGAGGCGCCCGCGCCGGCCGCGTAGCCTTCGCGGGAGGCGGACCAGTCGCAGCCCCGGCCTCGGCGCCTCCCGGCCGTCCTGGCGGCCGCGTGCCGCGAGCCCGGGGGTGGGGCGGAATGGCGGCCCGCACGGTGCTGGAGGCCGGCCTGGCCCGGCTGCTCTTCTACCCGACGCTGCTGTACACGCTGTTCCGAGGAAAGATGCCGGGCCGGGCGCGCCGCGAGTGGTTCCACCGCATCGACCGCGTCGTGCTGCTGGGCGCGCTGCCGCTGCGGAGCGTGGCGCGCCGGGTGAGCCGGGCCGGGAGGCCGCGCCGGGGAGTCGGCAGGGCCGGCCGGGCCTCGGCGGCCCCTCTGAGCCCCCTCTTTGCCTCGGCAGCTGGTTCAGGACGAGAACGTGCGCGGCGTGATCACCATGAACGAAGAGTATGAGACGAGGTTCCTGTGCCGCTCCCCCGAGGTGAGCGGCCGGGGCCCGCGAGAGGGAGCCGGCGGGGGCGGCGGGCAGCCTGGCCCCTCTCCCCGGGCCTGGGGGACGCGGGCGCCCCAGGCTCCTTTGCCTCCTTGGGAGGAGAGTCCGGACCTCTAAGCTTAAACGGCCGCTGCTGCAGGTAGAAACGAATTGTGAAATAGAAACTCACGTGAAAGGCATTTAAAAAGAGCATTGACGCAGTCTCACTGCTCCGTTGTACGCAAGTGTATTCTTAGTTTCGGTAACCAGAATTGAAAGGCAGCCTTTCTATGGCTTGCCGATTTCATGCACAGACCTCCTACTGCGCACAAACTACGGACCGGGCATTCAAGCTGAAGGCTGGGCAACATCTTTATGAAGAAAAGTACCTACACCCTCCATGCCTCCCCGATCCCCCGGGAAGTTTATCATAAAACCACCACTGAAAAACGGCATAGGGCTCACTTGGCTCTGATTTGAGGAAACCTTTATTCATTTGTTAGAGACATAGTGGAACTCCAAAGTCCCGTTATGAACTTCAGGCCTAAAACAATTTTCATTAAATGTGAATGCCTGTCTGTGGAACCCTCCACAGTGGTTATTAAATGTTGCCCTATCTTTATAGTGTTTGACATCCATTAGCACTACACTATTATTTTTCTTGTTTACTGTACTGATAAAACCTAATGAAGACACTATTATTTCAACCCATGGATTTTTTGAAACCTTGAAAATATTTGTGACTCACATTTAAAATATATTAGTGATGACATACATTTTTAAGAAATGGATGACAGTTCCTGGGATTTCCCAAAACACTTTGACACAAAGTTCATAAGTTATTAGCCAAAATAGTAAGTGTACCTTGGTGTGGTCAGTCCTGTGTGGTAAGAGGAGTCACACAAAGTGCTCGGCCCCGGTGTGAGGACTGACATCTGCAGGACGCGGCTCTATTACTGCACCAGCCCCTGGAGAAATCTCCAAGGCAAGGCAGTGCTTCTCTTGTTTTAATATGCCTGTTATCTGGCAGTCTTCTTAAAATACCAGATTCCTAGGTACAATCCCCAGAGATTCCGAGTCAGGAGCTTTAAGGTGGGTCTGAGGAATTTAGCAACTCCCCGGGTATTTCTGGTATAATTGATGCCTAAGACACATGCTGTATAATTCTGCTGTTTTTGTTAATTTCATGAGCAGTATAAAATATTGACCTTCATTCGGAATCATAAAGTCTGGTTCCAGCTAAAGAGATTAATAACAAGAATAGCTGGAGCCTATTTGAAGTTTTAAAGCAAGAAAAAAATTAATTGCCTGGTTTGCCAGAGGCCTTATTTCACCTATTTCTTATTCTTTTCTTCGTCTTGGTAATACTGCACTGGCAAAAGTAGGTATATTGTTTTCATTTTAAATTACTAACTCTGTTTTTTACCACACACCCTAAAAAAAGTAGTAAGAATAGAGGAGACTTAATGGACAGAGAAATAGAAAGCTCTTGCAAAATTTAGTAGTCCAACACTGCAGCTGGATCACTGCACAGGTGCCAACATTATGCAAAACCATAGTTACACAACTTTTGTAGCTCAATTTTATATAGCTAATATTTTGCAGCGAAACATTCAAATACCCAGAGTACTTTAAGAACACTTTAAAATCTTAGACATAATTCTAAGAAGCCCAGCTGTTTGATGAAAGACCAACTATGTAGATCAGCCATTTAAGACATTTTTGTAAGAAGTTTCTTGTTTAGAAAACAGTGAACAGTATATTCACATTGTAGTAAATCCTGAAGCTTCCTTATTATTGATTTGCTACCTTTGGTTTCCCATGTTTATACCACTCACATCAGACTTTTTTCATTCTCTTTTATGCTGGTGGATCTGGTTCCAGGAGTGGAAGGAAGTAGGAGTTGAGCAGCTGCGGCTCAGCACGGTTGACATGACTGGAATCCCAACCGTGGCTAACCTCCAGAAGGGAGTCCAGTTTGCTCTTAAGTACCAGTCCCTGGACCAGTGTGTCTATGTGCATTGTAAGGCTGGGCGCTCCAGAAGTGCCACTATGGTGGCAGCATATCTGATTCAGGTAGGAAAGGTCTTTCTGGACTGGTCCCATTACAGCAGATTTCCAGAACTCCAGTAGCATGGTCTGTTTGGTAGACTTTGCTGGAAGGAGCCATGTCCTCAACTTGAGGCTTTTGGGAGGTCGAAAGCACCTGAGTTTTGCAGATAGGCTTACCTCTGGCATTGGCACCTGCCTGCTATGTGACCTTAGGCAAAAGTGGCTTCCCCTCTCTAATGTGCAGTTTCCTCAATCTAAACATGTTATGAAGCTTGAATGAGAAAGTATGCCAAGCACTGACCTACAGCAGGCACTCAAAAACTGGAGGTGCAAAGGATGTTAACACCAGCAAAAAGCTAGAAACACTTGTTATAAATACCATGTCAAGAAATCTAGTACTGTAAATAATAGTACTGATCACTTGCATCTCTGTTGTACTCAGATTTCAAGTATTTCAGAGTAAAGTTCTGGACATTAGTTTCAAAAAACAGAATCCAACATAATTTTGCATGTTATGATCAGCAGGTGGGGTGCTTTAATATTTAGAAGCAAATACTCTCTAGTTCATCATTCTGCTACATGCCCCCAGCTTGACTCGTTTTTGTTACCCATCTGGCCCCTGCAGAGCATTTAGAGTCATGTGGATAGTTTAAAGAAAAAGGAAATGTAAAGATAACTAGCTTGCCTTTGTGTGACTGAAACTGGTGAGTATATGACTTAACATTACCAAAGCTTTGGTCATTAGGACTGTTCGCTGGAAACAGGGTCTCAGGAGGCTATTTTGGGCCAAGGGAAAATTGACCCAGCAGGCTAGAAATCTGTATTTTCTTAGTTCTGTTGAATTCTGAACCAGTAAGTATCCTTAGGACACAAAGATAACCCTCTTTGTTAAATTTAAAAAGTGCTGTTTTTCTAGCTGTGGTGACAAGTAGCATAAAAATATCTACTGTACACTCTTTCCAGGAAACTTGTAACCAACAGCCTAGCTCAGGGAGGACATCTAGTAGGCCTAGGCAGGCAGACTTGAATTTAGGATCTCAGCTTCACTTAATCTTTTTCCAGGGTTCAGCAGAGCAAGAATTAGGTAGAAATACTGACATCCCCAACCCTGTTGCATAGTATTGCAGGATGGGTTGACTGAGGGGGTTGAAGTGCTTACTTATTTATGATATATGGGACATGGTTTTTATTTACCCCCCGACTCCATCAACTTTTTAAAAATGAGAATCTGGGAGCCTTTTAGCACCTGTTACTAGGTTAAGGCCACTGCAACACTTTCTCTAATTTCCCAATCCTGTACTGCAGGTGTACAACTGGAGTCCAGAGGAGGCTGTAAGTGCCATCACCAAGATCCGCCCACATGTCCACATCAGACCTGGACAATTTAAAGTTCTCAAAGAGTTCCACAAGATTACTGCAGTAACAGCAAAGGAGTCTTTTCATACGTCATAGACATGAAGTACTTGGATTAGAAAGAGCTAAAGACAGCCTTGCTTGCTACAGAATGAATAGGTTTAACAGGACCAAAATGGGGCTTAAGCTGAGACTTGACACAACAGAAATGTTGCTAAGTAGTAAATAAATTTTACTCCCTTTGTCTTGTTTCATTTTTCTAAATAACACTGTTGTATGCCTAGAGAGACTGAGTATGGCTTCTATTCATAGGGACATGGGATAGGGATGGCAAGTGTCTTATTTTCTTAAATAGGGTCAAAGAAATTGTGAACCTAGCAATGTGCCTAGTGATATTTAGTACCGTTAACTCAGATATTTTTTTTGTATCATTAATCTACAATTATATGTGCAACATTATGGTTACTAGACTCCCTACATCATCAAGTCCCCATTAGTCACTGTCCATCAGTATAGTAAGATGCTATAGAATCACTACTTGTCTTCTCTAAGTTGTACAGCCTTCCCCTTGCCCCCCCTACATTATGTCTGCTAATCATGCCCCTTTTTCCCCCTTGCACCTCCCTTCCCACCCATCCTTACTAGTCCCTTTCCCTTTGGTAACTGTTAGTCCATTCTTGGGTTCTGTGAGTCTGCTGCTGTTTTGTTCCTTCAGTTTTTTTTCTTTGTTCTTATACTCCACATATGAGTGAAATCATTTGATACTTGTCTTTTTCCGCCCGGCTTATTTCACTGAGCATAATACCCTCTAGCTCCATCCATGCTTTTGCAAATGGTAGGATTTGTTTTCTTCTTAACTCAAAGATATTTAATAATAGGAAAAGAGAAATACTCAGCTCTCTTTGCCACTATCAGAATCCCAATTCACGGGCCCCACGGACCTCTCCTCCTGTATGTAGGAAAGTATGGGATTCAATCAGTATTGTAGTTGATTTATTAGAAACGTGGATAATGTAGTTAGTTCCCATTAGGAAGTGACTTCTTCAGAATTCAAAACAGACACACATATCTCTTCAAAACTTTATTTGTATGAACAGTTCCTAGCTCTTGATTTAGCTTAGCACTTTTAAAAGAGAGACCTTACATTATTTGAGTTTGAAAAAAGTTTCTGCTATCAGAAATAACCCTTTCAACTTCTTTCAGGTTAACCTCTTGAAGTCAGCCAAAAATAAAACCAAAGTATACATTTCCTGACAGATAGATGAGAAAACAATGGACGGAATGTCCAGAATTCTAGAGTTGACTCTTGCTGGTGAAGGACACCTTCAACTTAGTACATTCTCTCAGCCAAAGCCTGAAGGAAAACTCCTAATTCTTTGTGGAAAAATTACCAACTATCCACTTTGCAGGCTGTAGAAAAAAAGAAAGACTGGGCATCTTTCCTTCTGTCCTGGGACCAGGAATGCTATTTAACAATGATCAGGTAAAGAGGGGAGGCTGTGCCTAAGGTCTGAGAACAGGCTGGCCCACTCTCTGTTCAAGCAGCCAGGTGGGCAGCATCAGTCTAGAAAACCCCAAACAGATCACCTCTGTGGGTTCAAGGAAGGGCCAAGATGCTTGCTGCCTTCCTAACTCTTGGCAAAAACTGACATAGTATTGTGAATTGGGGCCCCAGTGACTTCAAGTTTGATTTTGAACAGGCAGGGGCTGCAAAAAGGGGAGGACAAAAACCAGCTGTTCTTCCCCCTGTAGCCTTATGCCAACACAAACTGCAAATTGGTAAGCAGCACCTTAATGCCTTTGGTGACAGTTACAGCTGAAGTGGCAGGGTCAAGCTTGTAGGTGTTGGTATCCCCCTTTTTATATCGGTCCCGAAAAACATAGATGCTCCCATTACAGCTGGCGATCTTCCAGAGGGATGGGGCAGAGCTCCAGGCCTCAGGAAGGCAAAGCCGGGTAAAGCTGTCTAGCAGGGGATTGTAGCACACCAGGGAGTCCCCTTCAGCCACGATGAATACCAGATCCTTATGCACAGCGGCGTGCATGCGGCCTGCGAAGGGCAACACATAGGGCTTCACGTGGCATTTGTCTGTCTCTGTGTCAAAGCACTGGATGAGGCGGGAAGGTTTGGTAAAGAAGTCCAGATCATTCTCCTCCCCCCCTAATAAATAGATGATCCCGTTGAGGTTGGCACCAGCTGCCCCTGACACAGCCACCTCTAGCTGGGTTGTCTCTGTCCAGACGTTGTCACCTACCCGATAATAGATAACTGCATTGGAGAGGGTATCCTGCAGTGTCTTGCCACCCAGTGAGTATATGGCATCTTTCCCAGGCACAGACACCAAGGTATGCTGGAGCCGGTCCCGGGGCAAAGGTGCACACCATTCCCAGTCCACAGTGGCATTGTTGCACTTCCACATGCGCCGTGGGATGGACCCTCCCACCACGTACAAGTCTCCACCATGCTTGCAGGCTGCAGTGATCTGGTGGCACAAGCTGTTTTGGCCACTTACACTGATGGAGTCATCCTCCGCACAATGTAAGGACACAGCCAATGAGTGGGTGCGAGATGACTCTTTTCCGATCAAGTAAATGTGCACATTCTCTCCAATTTCCTATCAGCAAAATTAAAATTATAGGCATCAGTTCTAGGCTAGGGCTCAGCTGAGATGCATAACCTTAAGGTCTTGGGCCACACACTTTTATCTTGCTCTAACCTACTCCACTCTAGTTAGTGTGTGTCATCCTGACTCCTCCAATCACTTTCTTCCAGGCATTTTATGCTGGGCAGAGAATCTGTGGCACTCATTTTTCCAGCTTTTGGAAAACTATCATGAGTTTGTGCTTCAGACAAAGGGTGCTAAGACTGGCAATGCAATAATGAAAGTGGTTCTCTTAAGCTTTGCTGCTCAGAGGCTAGTGGCTTCTGGGCTCACGGGTATATCCTCCTCTCTAGCTCTTATAAACTTAAAGCCAGAGACAACTTATTCACCAGCTATCCAAGAGGCCAGACCAGGACAGGTGGCTGGAATGCATAGATCTTATAGTGTCCCAACCCTAGAAAAATATGTCTTACCTTCAAGCTAGTCCTGAGTGACTCTGCAAAAGCCTCTCTTTCTTCTTTATTGAAATTGATCCAGGCTTCTATTGCCTCTGTTGGGTTCTGGGAACATGGAACTCCATCTGTGCCAGAGGAAAGGCATGGTCATTGATAATCTAACAATCCAAAAGGGAAATTTAGAGCCAGTGGCTTTAAAGATGTGAACCACTTTGTTAGACTACCACTAAGTATGTATATGTATTTGAAAAATTAACCTAAAATTGCCTTGTTTCTTTTAATCAAACTGAATGGCTTGATAGGCTCCCATTTGCCATAGACGCAATCTAATAGGCTGCAGAGCTTACACCCCAAAATATGGCAGGGTCAGGATTATTATCTAAAGTTGGCCCATTAGATATCTTGACTCATCGTCAATTTACGTAGGTAACTAGTCTCATAGGTACATGCAAAGCACAGAATGGATGAGAACACTTGTGCACAGGAGGGATTAGAATATAAATACAAATGGTTCCCCAGAACCTTTTGTTGGTAAGTGGTTTTTTTAATTTAATACTTTTATCTATTAAGAAGTGCTGCTTTTTTTATTTTCCTGGCTTCTTCCTCTATAAGGAAGTTTCTGACTGCAGCTGCACTGAATCTCAGCTCAATCTCTCTCAAAGGCATATAAATCCCTACCAGGAATAACAATATAAACCAACACCAGGAAGCCCGAGGGTTCCTTTCTCCTGAACTACAACAGCCACTGCACATTATACCCAAATAGCTGGGTATGATGTACCCCCTCCCTCAACTTACCAGCGATGATATCAGTGAGTAGATGGTGGGGCAAGTGGAGAAATTCTTCTGTGCTCTGCAGCTGGGCCAGGCGGGCCTTGGCACAGTGCTTGGCAGCAGTGTAGAGCTCAGGATCACTGTGCCGGTCTGCCAGCCACATTACCTGAAGGCAATTCCCCACCTGCACTGTGCGGGCCAAAAACCTAGAACATTCCTCAAAGAGAGATGTCAGCTGATACATGTCTGACACCTCATAAATTTCCTGTAGCTCCTCAGCTCGAAGTTTTACAGTCCCGTGGTATATATAATCAACCAGAAGCTGGAAAACAGACTCACTGACATCCTGCAGCACAATCACCCTGTTGTGGGCCTCCTTCAGATTAGATGTGAACATGGACCGGAAGAAGCAGCTCTGAGCTGAGAGGACGAGCCGGTGGAGCTGAAACTCCCGGCCTTCCACTGAAATGGTGACATCAGCAAAGAGCTCTTCCTCCAGGCACAGTTTCATGATGCCCTGAGCCACACGACCTGAGTGTGACCGGTCTTTGAAAGTGTAGTTCACAAAGTAGTTCTCATCCATGGATGCTCCAGGCTCCTCTGGTGATTCCATGGTAGCCAACTTCTCTCTCTGCCAGCTGTCTGCAAAGCAACACCACCCTGAATAACTCTGTGGGAGCCACAGTCAGCCTATGAACCCAACAGTCCATTTCTCGGTAAGAAGAAGGCAAAAGTGATAGCAAAGTGGGCCCAGACTGGCCTTGGTCCTGGCCCTGCTAATGACATTTCTGATGCCCTCCTTCAACCAATGGGTTCATTCTTGCAGTGGCGCCCCATCTCTAATGATATCAATAAAACTTCCTGCTCTGGGCATTTCCCTGAGAAAACGGAATATTCCTTTCTATAATGTAACAAAAGGCTTGGGATTTAGGTTAACATAGGAAAGCACGGGGCTGGAGGAAGCCTATGATTTTAAAAGCCTGGCAAAAAAGCCTTACTAACCAAGTAATTATTGGGCATAAAACCAGTGAGAATTGGGGCAGCAGAACCCGACAAAAAAGACCCCCTACGTCCTTGTGGCCCAGGCCTCCCTTCCACGGAGTCCAGACCTTCCAGTACGTGGCTTGGCCTGGGACATCTGTCAGCTTCACACTTGTTCTCTGCTGAGCTTCTTCCTCGCTCTTCCCTTCTCGCCCTCACAAGGCTCCGTCCCAGCGCTCAAGACTAAACCTAGCCACCATACCCAGCACGGGGTACAGAAGGCCCATCGCTAAGTGCGGTGTGCCCGCTCTACCTTGCGTGTCCAGGGAAACAGCCTCTCGTCCCCCTCGCCCCTCCCGGAGCTCTCCCAAGCCCGCCACGCCAAACCCTCCAGCCCTTGTCAAAAGCTTAGCTCAGATAGCGGGGGAGGGGTGTGGAATGTGAAACCCAGAACCCCGCCCCTTACCCTCCGCTCACCCGTCCGGGTCTTTAGCGTCCTCGCCTTCTCTCCAGCTTCTTCCACACCAAGCTAGGCCACGTTCACCTCACAGTTTCCCCAACTACCTGCTTCGGTTTCTCACCGGCCTTCCCTCCTTTCATTCCGAAGCCCGGAATGCGGAACTTCTGCTTCCGGCCCCGCGTCCACCCGGAAGAGGATGAGGTGCACATTTCCGCTTCCGGTCCGTGCCTTTGGGGCCCCGTGTCCTGTGACTCCAGCTTCGACTGCCTGGTCTGCCTCCAGAGAATATGGCGGCGGCGGCGAGGAGCTGGTGGCGGGGGCTCGTGGAGTCCGTAGCACTGGGCAGGGGTGAGCAGGGGGCAGCTGGCTGAGGCCCCGGGCAGGAGAGGCGGTGCCCCCAGCGCAGGGAGCCCATCAGGCCTCACCCGGCGCTTCGCTGTCTTTTTAGCTTTCCGTGCAGTGGCCGGGCTACCCTCTGTGCTGTCGCTGCCAGTGAGGAGGGAGAGTGCTGCGGTCGACACGCGCCGTGAGTATGTGCGGGTCGGCCCCTTTCGGAACTACAGGAGGGGACCCTTTCATTCCCTCCACCGGATGTTTGCCCTTGCCCTGGGATGCCCTTCCTCCTGGCAAATCTGCTTGTCCTTGGAGATCTTAACTGCAGCGATATTCACTCCACAGGCAGAAAATGGCACTCCCTTAGGCCTCTCTGTTATGGCCCTGGTTGCCCAGATTGCCTTTTTCTCTGATTAAGCTGAGAAGGGAACAACTTTTGGGCCTCAGAGCCTTGTGATAATAATAGTAGCTAACATTGAGTGCTTTTGTGCCAGGCACCTTAATAAGAAATTTAGTGAATGATCTTAGTCCTCAACAATTTTATAAGGTAGATAGTATTATGTTTGTCCCACTATATGGATCAGGAAACAGTCCAGAGACATAATAGTCCAGGGTAACAGCACTTGTGAATGACAATGGGCAAACCTGCTGCCAAAGGCAGATTTAACCATTACTCTTTAGCCTGTAATGCATGGGTGCTCAGTGATTTAGGGTTGTAAGAATGAGAGTTTGGAGATATGTTACATTCAACATAAGCCATCTGGGAGTCAGGAGACCTGGATTTCCCCCTTTTTGGGCCTCAGTTTCTTGATCTATGCAAAAACAACAAAAAAGATTTCAACTAGGTAATCAGTGAGGGCTCGTCAGCTCTGAAGTTCTTAGCTTGAGAACCTGCTGCAAGCCAGATGCTAAGGAGATACAGAGAAGCAAAAGTTCTCATTCCTACCTTTAAAGAGCTCCCAGTCTGGTAAGAGAGCTGAGGTCCATGCTGCTTTTGCAGAGTGCAGGCATTGTGAAGAAAGAACCTTGGAGTAGTTTCGAGAAGAGGCAAATATCTCAGCTGTAGTAATAAGGAGAACCTTTATGGGCTGTGAAGGTGGCATTTTCCCTGTTTCATCACTTAATGTTCCCTGGAAGAGGAACCCTCCACCCTCACCTTTCTCAAGGTTCTGCTGGGAGACAACACCCCTTACAAGCCCAAGAGACTGAATGCAGGGCTGGTTGCTGCCTTCTCCGTTCCTTTGTTAAAGATGCTTTCTCCTTCTAGCCACTGTCAGACCACGGAATGATGTGGTTCACAGGCAACTCTCAGCTTTTGGAGAGTATGTGGCTGAAATCCTGCCCAAGTATGTCCAGCATGTTCAGGTAACATTCACTACTGTTGTTTGGTTGGGGTCAAGAAAGAACCATGTTCTCAGAGCATGTAAGAGTAGCCCATCAAAACCACAGACTCTTCCATTCCAACCTGGGCTTCTTTCTCTGTCTCAAACCAGGAGACTTCAGCTCAAGTTAGCTGATCTCTCAGTAGCTCTTTGTTCCCTCTTCCCTCCCTTTCCATGTATGCAGATGTCATGCTTCAGTGAGTTAGAGATCTGTATCCATCCTGATGGAGTCATCCCCGTGCTGACTTTCCTCAGGGATCACACCAATGCACAATTCAGATCCTTGGCTGACTTGACGGCAGTGGACATCCCTACCCGGCAGAACCGTTTTGAGGTCAGTCAGGACACTTGAGGTTTGGGGAGTAAAGGAAGGATAGAGGACAGATCAGTTTTAGTGTGGCAGTTAACAAGGGGAACTGTAGCCTCCTTAGTTTCAGTTTGGGTCAAGCAATATGACACAGGAGTTAAACTGGGCCCTCAGAATCAGTTTGAGTTTGAATTGAGTTTGAATCCTGGCTCTGCCATAACCAGGCTATGTGACTTCAAACACTCCGTTTAATCTTTCTGAGCTTTAGTTTTCTTATGTGTAAAATAAGTATGAAATTGTACCTACCTCATAGAGTGGTTGCGAGGATTAAATAAAATAGTACAGGTAGATTGCTGGCATTCATTATGCTAAGTCCCCAATATGTTTAGCTATTAATGTTTACTGATCACCTACTATTTGCCAGATCCTGGGATTGAGAGAGAACTAACACCTAAGACGTGCCCTCCAGGAGTCCCCCACACTCCAGTGAGGGAGAAGGAAACACAAAGAGCTTACTGTAACAACATATAATATGAGGGATGTTAAAGAAATGATGTAAATGCAGGAAGGGCACTCAGCCCTGTCTGGGTGGTTTCTTTGAGGGGAGAATGTTGGTACTGAATCTTAATGGGTGACCAGGGAACCAGGACTTAGCCCAGTGAGGACGGGCTGGGGTAAGGGGTTTGGGAGACATCCCGACTAGCATGAGCAGAGATAAGCGTGTCAACATGCCGAGCTATAGCGCTGCTTAGGGCTTTGGAAGCAGCTGTAAGTACAGGAGGATCTTGAGGTTTTTGAGCTTAAGGATAGAAGGTAAGTACCGTACCCACCCTGTATCCTCATCACTGATGCTCCCGGTTAGGAACTCCTGCCCCCGACCCAGACCCTTCAGCCTGTGGCCTTATTGGTCCTTCAGCTCTCTCTGTTCTTTCTAGATTGTTTACAACCTGCTCTCTTTGCGTTTCAACTCCCGGATCCGTGTGAAGACCTATACAGATGAGCTGACGCCCATTGAGTCTGCTGTCTCTGTGCATAAGGCAGCCAACTGGTATGAGAGGGAGGTGAGTTACTGGACATGGGGGACCCTGCCTCTGGACCCGAGTTGCAGAAGTGGTTGAAACTACTGGAGGTAGTGCAGCCACTCACCCGTTTGTCCATGATGGACTGGTTGCCTGAGAGCCTCTTTTTTCTAGATTTGGGATATGTTTGGAGTCTTCTTTGCTAATCACCCTGACCTAAGAAGAATCCTGACAGACTATGGCTTTGAGGGACACCCTTTCCGGAAAGACTTCCCCCTGTCTGGCTATGTTGAGGTAGGAGCAGCCTTGGAACTGGGGCAGCAGCCTCAGGGAGGCACTGGCATGGAATTTGGGGGATCGTGTCATGGCCGGAAATAATGTCTTTGTATTGTGATGGTTTATGAGCTCAGTCTGTGGATTCAAATCCTAGCTCCTTTTGTAATCTGGGGCAAGTTACTTAATTTCTGTGTGACAGTTCTCTCATTTGCAAAATGGGAACAATAGTTGTACTTAACTAGTAGATTTGCAGTGAACTAAATCATATATATTCTAAAGTCTGGTGTATTATAAATGTTCAGTTGATGTTAGCCATTAACACTATGATCATTTTAATGACCGAGGCAGCCTTGAGGACACATTTAGTCTGTCCCCAAGATGTGAAAGTAGAGGATCATTTTACCCTGCTCTGGGTCTCTGAGAAAGCAGCTGACAGGGAAGACACTAAATGTTTACCCCTTAAAAATGACAAGAGATGGGAACAGTAACATGTGAATACAAGGAGTTTATAAAGAATTTTGGTGCTTTATTTTACCTCCCTTGTAGTAAACTGGTGGTTTGTTAGGAAAATGGCGTGTTGTATATATACGCACATGTGATTTTGTAGCCAAGTAACTTTTTAGAAATGTTGAGATACTGACAGCCTACAACTTCAGTACCTACATGCTTCTGTTTTCATAGTGTTTTGCATGATCCCGTTTCCTTCTCCAGCGACTTCTGGTCAGAGCTGCTGCCCTCTCCTCCCTTTCACTTAGGTCTGCCGACTCCCATTTCTGGTTTGCCTCTGCACCTCAGCACCTGTTTGTCCTTATCTTTTCCAGCTGATCCTCCAATAACAAGAAAAGCCATGCCAGATTTACTGCCTTGCATTTTGGCAGGGATAATGCCAAGGTCACGTGGCCTGAACTTGAGTGCTCGTCAGTTTAGGTTTACTCTTTTAGACCACTGACTTGCTCCCTAATCCAGGGCAGATGTTTACCATTACATTATAAGAGTGTGTGGATGGGTGCGCCAAGTCAGTTCCGCAAAAGGAGGAGCTTAGAGCTCATGATATGGGGATGGTGGACAGGGGCGATAGCAAGGTATGAGGAAAAGGCCATTTGAGGCTGGTTCGTTGTGACTTGATGGGTAACGCAGATGTGGATGGAGACTTACTGAAGGACTGGCACAGGAGGTAAAGACAGAGAAGTACAAAGACTGGGAAGTTACCCATGGCCTTGGGGAAGAGGGCTTAGTAACTCAGTGACTTCTGAAAAAGGCTCTCCTCAGTGCTCAAGCCTGCCTTCCTCCTCTGCAGTTACGCTATGATGACGAAGTGAAACGGGTGGTAGCTGAGCCGGTGGAGTTGGCCCAAGAGTTCCGCAAGTTCGACCTGAACAGCCCATGGGAAGCTTTCCCTGCCTATCGTCAGCCCCCTGACAGTCTCAAGCTTGAAGCTGGAGATAAGAAACCTGAAACCAAGTAGCTTCTGGGAAGGCATGTGGATCCTAGAAAGCGCCTTATCTGTACTTGTCTGTGTAAATAAAATCCTACTTAGACTTACCATTTCTGTGTGCTTATCATGGGTAGAAGTGAAGCTTTGACTTAGGAGAGGGAAGATGCAGTCAGGGTTTTTTCCCTGATCCCTTAGAAAGATTCTTCCAAGCTGGGAGACTAGCGCAGTTGAAGGCAAGTTGACTTGCAGGCCTGGATGTACTTCTGCGAAAGGGATTCTGGAGCTGAAATTGAAAATTCTCACAGTCCACAGGGCTCAGGATTGTGTGGGATGGCCCACTGGAGGAACTTCAGCAACTGCTAGAGGAGGTCCCTTGCAATCGCAGACTGTCTGGTGGCAGCTAATGGTTCCAGGGGCTTGGGTGGAACCAGGGAAAGCTCCATCCATCCTTGTCCCCTCCAGATATCCACAGGGTTCCATGAGCCAGTAGGAAGAGCCACAGCTCATTTTTGAGTCTTGAACTTGTATTCTTTTCCCTGCGACTTGACAGCTCATTACATTTGGGCTAAGGGGAATCTTCCTGGACTCTGGCCTCAGCTGAGAATGTAAGCAAGCAAAGGAGGTCCTGGAGTTGGGGCAAAAGATAGAAGCTGCAAATCTGTCTTTCAGGGGCCAGACTCCCTGCCCAAGCCAGTCTGGGGTCTGTTCAGCTGGTAGCTGAGTGCCTGAGATGCACGTGTTTGTCTCTGCCGGTCCATAAGGGCTCCCTGGAGGCTGGGCTGGGCTGGGCTGGACTCGGCTGCAGGATGTTTTGGGGGTGAGGACAAATGGCAAGGTAGTGTTGCTGCCTGGGCTCTTTGCTATCTCTTGGGAGGGCCAGGCTAGAGCCGTTTGCTACCAAACACCTTTTTTCTATTAACTAAAGCATCCCTCCCATCTGGGCAAGAACAGGCTGAGAGCCTGACAAGCTAGGAGCCAGGCTCCTACTGCCAACAACCAGATTCCACATTTCCATGGGATGGAAAGAGCCCCTGGGAAGCCAGAGCCAGCCCCTCCCTGTTTAGCATTGCAGACTGACACGCAAAGCAGGGAACACTAGAGCAGCCTGCAGTGGAAAGTTGGAGCTGTGGTGTGTGTCAGGCAGATGCAGGAGCAGAGAGCAGCTGGGGAGAAGACTGAGGACGCGCTGAAGCATGGCTGGGACAGTGCAGTTCCTGGCTTGGCTAGTAGCCACTTGCCTTCTCCCTGGGGTGTCTACAACCCAGCACCATGCAGGTACTGGGGCTTCAGGGTACGGTGGATGAGAGTCAAGGAAGGCTGCAGGCTGATCGAGTTGGTTCTGTTTGAGCCTAGCAGGGCCTAGGAACTATAGGCATGGTGGGTACGAGGCTGACCTGGGCGGTGTGGGGTAGTGGTGTGGGCCCCACCTCCAGAACAAGAAAGGTTCAGGGGAAATGAAGAGAGATAGTCCTAGGTGCCCTCAGTGCTAGCCCTGGAATTAGTCTTATCCTGGATAATGATCTTGACCTAGCAGGACAATCAGTCACGGGTCAGGCAGCACCTGAGTCTGAGTGTGGGATGAGAGAAGCTGCAAGACTCTGCCTTGCCTGGCCTCCCTGTCTTGTGCACAGTCACTACTAAGGAACAAAGAAGTAGGTTCTTCTCAAAAGGGTCCTCCACCCTTGGGGAGGGTAACTGACACTATCTTGGGTCACACTGTCTTCAGATGATTGTAGGGAGGGGAAGTAGGAAGTGCAGTGTCTTGTGACCGGTTGGTCTGGAGCTCTTGGCTAAGGGAACCGTGTAAGTCCGAGGAGGAGCATGGATGTTTGCTGAGGTGATAACTGGGTTTGGGACTCCCATTTTGGAACAAGACATGTCTAGGAGGGTGAATGTCAATGTGCGTGTGTGTAGAGGGAAGGGGGCATGGGGTAGTCTTTCTGTTCTTTCATGGATAGAAGAACCTCTAGGTATCCTTACCTGGCAGCCAAGGCCCATTTCTGGGAGGCGGGGTGTTCAGGGTGGAGCTTGGCAGGGGCCTGACAACTCTCTGCTGCCCCAGGGCAGCCCGTGGACAGCGCCAGCATGGGAGGTGGCCTGCAGGAGCCAGAGGTCCCGGAAGTGATGTTTGAGGTCTTTACTCCAGCCTGGGACATGGGGGTGGGAGTGTCCAGATGTCCCTAAGCTCAGGGTTGGGAAGGGGGTGTCTCAAGCTGGGCCTGCTGGGGGAGGGAGGAACAAACCAGCATGGGTCTACTGCCTGCTTATTCCCGCCTGGCCCTGCACCCCCCTCACCCTGCCCAGGCCCCAGCCCACCCCTTACAAGGCTCCCCTTGCAGCTGCTCTGGGCTGGGCTGGAGCCAGATGTCACGGGGCAGCTGCACATCCAGGACGAGGAACTGGCGTCCACACGTCCAGGCCACCGACTCAGGCTCCTCCTGCACCACCATGTGCCCAGTGACTTGAAAGGTGCTAAGCAGCAGCTGCAGCAGTTCCAGAACCTGCGGAAGGGGCCTCCTCTTAGCCCTTGGGACTTTGAACGTCTGCTCCTCACAGGTCTGTCCTGTGTCTACCAACTCCATGAGGCTAGTGACGCCGAGGAGAGGGGCCACTGGGCCCAGGTTTTCATCCTCCTAGCGCAGGAAACACTCTGGGACCTGTGCAAGGACTTCTGCCCCCAGGACCAGCCCCCTTCTCTGGGGCCCTGGGCCTCAATCCTTGACCCCTTCCCCTGACCCTCTTGTTTCCCATGCCAGCCTGCCACTGCCCCACCCCTCCCAGGCAGGAGTTTCCTTCTAGCACCTCGTTATTCCCACTGTATTCAGGTCTCTGGGCTTGGCTTGTGCCCTGAACCCCAGCTTGCCCCTCGCCCATCTTCTTCCCCAGGGAAGAAGGCTAAGAGTCTGGACTCCAAGTCCCAGAGAGCAGTCGCAGAGCTAAAGGCAGGACTTACAGGCATTGCACGTGTGTGCGCTCACACACCTGTGAGCTGCGGTCAAGCCTGAGAAGTGTGTTTAAGAGATGCTGAAAGGGAAACTGCTAAGTAAGGCTGGGTCAGATCCTCTGACTCCTAGCCTGGAAGTCCACGAGTTCTGTGGAAGCTGTGGAACCGTGTAAGCGCTCAGCACCCACTCCTAATTTCGATGACCCCTTTAAGGCCCGACCAATGCTCTGGGGTCCCTGAGCCTTCAAGCCCCCCGTTTGGGCTAGGAGAATAGACTAGACATTGTTTGTTTGGTCTGTGGCAATGAGGGGAAGCAGGTGGAGGAATATTACCTTTTGGGGGTGAGCAATGTTTTCTGATCCATCTCAATAAGGCTCAGACGAGCCCCTCAGAGGGACTGAGGCTGGAAGAGGACTGACTGAGAGACGAGCTGAGGCCGGCTGGTTGTAGCTCTGAACCTGTGTAGCTCCTCCCATAAAACGTTCTGTTCTGGCATCCTGGAGCCTGTGTCTTTCTACGTCAGAGTACATTTTTTAGCACCTGCTTTGAGCAAATCACCCTCCCTATCCTGGGAGGGCAGGGGTTGGGGCAACCAGACACCAACCGCCCATCCCGTTCGTAGCCCTGCTGGAGGAAGAAATGGGCTTCCCCCCGACTCCCACACCCCCACAGAGGTCTCGCTCCTTGTACGAGAGGTTATGGACCAGCCCCTAAGAATGACGTCGTAGGTTCATGGGAAGAGTTATACAGAGGGTCTGACTGAAAGAGGCATGACGGCGGCGGTCCGCAGAGATCAAGCGACTAGGGTTCGATCAAATTCCCACCTCCTCACCCTCGCAGCGTCTGACAATAGTCGGTGCATCCCCGCACCACCCGACACAAGAGCGTCGCAGTCAAGACAGCACAGGACCCCGGGCAGACAGGCGCCGGCGCAGGCCCGCTTTATTGGCAGAGTCCAGCCTTGGATCAAGCTCGCGCGCGGGGCGTTCGTGGCCCAGGCTCTGGCCGGCTCGGCATGCACGCCCCCGGGCTCCTCTCCCTGTTGAGGCTCAGAGCTCCGGGGGCCCGAGGCCCGGCAGGGCGGCGGGGGCGAGGTCGGGGTACACCAGGAAGCCGGAGAAGGTGATGTACTTGCCGTGGTTGCTGTAGGCGCCGTAGCCGTCGTGGTCGTGGCTGAGCAGCCAAACGGCGTCGCCGCGCCTCAGCGCCAGCATCACGCTCTGGCTCTGCATCTCGCGGCGCCGTGACGCGGCGTCGTCGTAAATCATGGCCTGCACCTCGTCCCGGTTCTTCATCAGCTTCACAGACAGCGTCTTGCGCGGCAGCTTGCCCAGCGTGAAGGAGAAGAAGTAGGCGCCCGGCAGGCGGCAGCGGAACACGCCGGCCGCAGCGTCGAAGTCGCCGCCGATGTTGACAAGCTCAGTGTCGAAGGCGAGCGGCGGGTGCCGAGGCCCCGGGCCCGCGTCCGAACCCACCAGGCTGCGCGTGCGCGCTGCCGAGAAGGCCGAGCGCGGCTCCGGGGGCGCGGGCGGCCCGCGCGCAGGCGCTTCGGCGTCGGCGTACACCAGGTAGCCGCTGAAGGTGGCGCCAGGCGCGCCCAGCGCGTACCGCGGGGCGCCGTGCAGCCGCAGCCACACCGTGTCGCCGTAGTCGAGCTGCAGCATGGCGCTCTGGCTGGCGGCGCGCCGCGCGCCGGGCCGCCGCTGCTCGTCGAAGGCCAGCGCCTGCACCTCGTCGCGGTTGCGCACCAGCATCACCGACAGGCTCTTATGCGGGGCCTTGCCAGCGGTGAAGGAAAAGAAATAGGCGCCCGGCACGCGGCAGCGGAACTGGCCCGTAGCCGCATCGAAATCTCCCCCGATGTTCACGTACTCTTTGTCGAAGGTCACCGCCATCTCTGACGTGCCCTCCAGCGGAGTGGTGCGCGCAGCCGAGAAGGCCGATCGCAGCTCCGCTGAGCCCGGCACTGGGCCCAGTGCCCAACTGGCAGCCGGGCCCAGCAGGCCCACCAGGCCCACCAGGAGCAGCAACATGGTACCTGGGATAGGGGGCAGAGTGGAAGAGAAGAGGCTTGGGCAGGGGTCGCCCCCACATGCCCAGGACTCCTGGACTGCGAGGTGGCTTCCCTTCCCAGCCCTGCCCTGAACCCGCAAGCAGGGCTCAGTCTCCTACGCACTTGGACTAGGTCAGTGGTTCTCAGACTTAGTGGGTCTCAGTGTCACCTGGAGGAATTGTTGAAACACACACTGTTGGGCCCTACCCCCAGTTTCCATTCAGTAAGTCTAGGATAAGCCCTGAGAATTCGCATTTCTCATGAGTTCCTGGGGAATGCAGATGCTGCTGGTCCAGGGACCACACTGGGAATCATTAGATTAAGCCAGTGATTGCTCCCTACCCCCACCTTTTAAATTTTCTCCTGTGAGCACAGAACCCCCTTTTCAAGTGAAAGCTCACACACACGTGCTACAGATACAAGCAGAAATGCTCTGGTTGAAAAGGCCTATAACCCTATCTGCTGGGCATACCCACTCCCCTACCCTTGGCCTCAAGGGTCCCTGGGAATACAGGGGGCGGTGGGCCATCTCCGATCTTCCCTCAGCCTCTGGTTTGCTGCATTTTCCTGTGGTTATTCTTTGGTCCTTGGTTGCCCCCTGATTCAGGCAATGGGTCTCTGAACTGATGCCCTCTGGATTGACCACTGTTTCAACCCCCATCTGGGCAGGAAAGGAAATAGCTGCTCCCTGACCCTTTTCTTGGCCTCTGACCCACCCAAGGGTCAACTCCCACAAAGGACCTCTGGACTTCCTAGGGGCCTTATTTGCAGTAAAGAGGCCAGAAGAATTGGGCTTTGAGGTAGTTCCCTCCCACCATGAAATAGGAGTAGGGGACACTGACTCCTTCCTCTGGGCTTGGGGGCTGGTTTCCAAGGGACAAGGAGAGTCAGGGGCTGCTGGGCATTAAGAAGGAGAGCAGTAATTCTAGCAGGGCTTTGACAATACTGAGGTAAGCAGCTTTGTTGCTCAGCAGTGGTGGTTTCAGGAGGACAGACAGCTAGATCTGGGCTTGGGTCCCGGTGCTACCACTTACATGCTGGGAAATCTTAGGTAAGTTCCTTAACTTCTCTGGGCATGGCTTCCTCCATAAATAGGGAGCTGACCTGCCTCAGACGCTTACATCAGAGCTGCTTTAAGCCAGCAGGTGTGAACACGGTTTGTGAATGGTGCAGCCCAAGTGTGCAGGTGCTTCTGTTCTTGGCCTTGGGAAAAACGATCTGATTAAGTTCTTGACATATATGTGGGATTAGGGACTCAGTAACTTCTAGCCTTGGGAGCTTGGCAGAGGCACTGTTTAACTCAAAGGAGTCACTGTCTGGCGGTGGGATTCCACCGTGCTTCCTAGCAGGGCATAGGCTTTGGGGTTTGAGTACCCGAAGGCCCTGGAGGGAGACAAAGCAAGGAAGAAAATGAGTTGGCAACCAGCTAGGATGTGGGCTTCTATAGGAAATACCCTTCTGTAGGAAATACTCTAAACACTCTTAGAGACACTAGGAGCCCGCTAGGAAGGGTGGCCAGGTGTAGCTGTGCCGGTGTACCCTACACAAGGACGTTCACCGGAGGGTAGGTGGGCACTGGAATCCAGCCCACATTCTTTTTGCCCAGCGAGTAGAGTTGTTCTACCTGGTGAAAGGTGTGCCTTTTTCTAATTCTCATAATAAAGACCCCAAGCCAGAATGTGCCTCAGCTGAACATTCTTTGCCTCCAGAGGAGGTGCCTTTTCTAATTCCTACAAAGGGAGCCCTTGGGTTGGTAACATCCTTTGATGAGGGAGGGAGGAAGGAGGGGGCCCATCTGCAATGGTGAAGGTTGCACCTCAGGAATATTTAGTGCATTCCCTTTTACAAAGCTCTCTGGACACATTTGGTCCCACAGCAAACCTGCAAGATAGGTGGGACCTTTCCCATTTCATAGATGAGAAAGCCTCAGCTTTCCCAACAAGAAAGAGCATTTTGGCCCAAGGTCATCCATGGAGCCCTGAGGCAAGCCTTGAACGTAGGTCTTTTAAATCCAAATTCAGTGTGACTTCCTTTCCACCACCTTTCCCTCCTAGATAGGTATTTCCACCCACCCTGTCCTCTGCCTCAGTTTCCCTTTCTGCAAAACTAGGAGGGGAGACAAGTGGAATGAATCTTGGGATCCAGGGTGGAGGAGAAAGAAAGCAAAACCAAATAAAACCCACCAACAAACAAAACCCTACCGCTTTGCCTTGCTGGAGTGTGGGAGCATCTAGCTCTTCCTGCCCCTGCTGCTCCCATAGCCTGTCCTGCCCCAGGAGCGCCTTAACAGCCCCGTCCCCAGCGATCTCCCTGCAGAGTCTGGTGTGCCTGCCAGTGCTGGAGGGTCCTCCTGCATGCCAGGCACCCAGCCTCCATTTCACCCACCACTGCCCGTTTCCCAGACCCCTACCTCCCCATCCTTTCCTAAATCCCTGTCCCAGAGCAGGTCAGAGGTGGGAGGGTGGCAGGTGGGCACCAGAGCTCAGAGGAGATGGCTGTGCCTCACTCTGTCCAGGTGGGGCTCAAAATAATTATCTTCAAAGGGAAAAAACTGGGACAGAGAGAACTGGGCAGACCCAGCGCCCGGAAACTGAAAGAGGAGGTGCAAGGATTCGGGCTAAGGGGATCTCAGCCCCGCTTCCTCCGAGCCCCACTCCCTGACCACCTCTTCCCTCCAGCTCCGCCAGGAGCCCCCTCCCACACACACCTACCACGAGAGCCTCTCATGCTCCCAAGCAGGTAAGTCCCTTTTTACAGGAGCCAATGAATCCTTTCTCATGGAACAACAACAAAAAAAAGAAAATCCCTCAGAAAGGGGTACCCCAGACCCTCTCTCCCCAAGACCTTCCAGCATCTATCCCTTCGGAGTAAAAGCCCTTGAGCCTTTTTAATGAAAAGCACCCAGGTCCTCCTTCTAGAGAACAAGGAGCCCGTTCCCCCACACCTCCGCCCCCTTGCCCCCGCTTTCCCCTGCCCCCGCTTCCGATAAAGGCGAAACCTCCGCGGCCGGTCCCGGAGCTGCCCTCACCTGGCTGGGGGCGGCGGTCGGAGCGGGCTCGCGCCCAGCCGGCAATCCGGCTCGGGCTCCGGGGCTGCGGCGGGGGCCGGCCTGGCGGGGGTGCTGGGGGCTCGGGCTGCTCCTCCGGGTGCCGAGGCCGCGGCGGCGGGGCGCGGAACAGCGAGGCGTGGGGAGTCTAGCCGGCAGCCAGGCGGGAGCAGAGGCAGGGGGAGGCGGGAAGGGGCAGAGCGGGGAGGAGAGAGCCTCGAGGGAGGGGCGCGCGGAGGAGGGGAGCCGAGCGGCAGGGCCTAGGGGCGCCGCGCCGAGGAGGACCCTGCCGACAGCGGGCCGCGCTGAGCCCTGGGTCCTTCCTCACCCGTGAGCTCCCTACACCGTCTCTCTCCGGGGCTGGGCAGTGGGCATCACGGACCCGAGTTAGCAGATAGGGAAACTGAGGCCCCAGGGGGGAAACTGAAGCCTGAGGCAGAGGCTGAACTCGGGGGTTGGCCCAGGGCACCCTGCATAGCAGCCTCCTCCCTGGTGTGAGGAGGCGACTGGAGCGATTCAGAGGGACCAGCTACCCTCTGGACTGCAAGGGCAGTGGAAGGTGAGCTTTGGTCAGGGACAGATGTCCAGCCTGAGGGGCACCGGGGGAGGGGCCTGAGGGAAGAGGAGCATGAATGGGTCAAAACGAAAAGCTTAAAGTGACCTAATTTTTCGTCCTCCCCTCCAAATCTGAAAATGTCCCTAGTTGATTAGGAAGGAAGGAGGAAGATAAGCCCCCACTTCAGAGGGTCAGCCTGGAGCGCTTGGGGAGGCGCCAAGAAACGGGGAGCCTTTGGGGGCAGGGTTAAGTGTCGGCTAAGGGGGCTGTTTCCGCAGCACCTGCAAGAAGGGAGGGGGTTGAGAAGGACACGGGGGGCTCCAGGGCCTGTGTGTCGAGACAGTGCCCTCTGCCTAGCTGGAGCCAGGGTGGCAGGACCCAGCAGGACGGCGGGGCTGGGAGGAGCCGTCTTCCCCCACCAGCACTCACCAGGGGCCCCTTCAGTGGCTTCCATTCTTGGCTTGGACCCCCGCGACAGGGAGCCTGGACTCCCTTCATCAGGGTTGCTGTTCTCTAAGGACAGCTGTGAGACGCCAGCCTGCCTGGCACTCAGTAGATGATGATTTTGAGTCTGGCTTTTGATGAGCTGCCAGGAGTCGGCGCCCTCCACCTGCCCCGGTGTGCTAGGGAGGCCTGGGCTTTAGTCCTGGCTTTGCCACAGGCCTTCTCTCTGCTCCTAGAGATGCCTGGTGCTCAGTGAAACCCACCCTCTGGAGCTTTCCTGCTGGCTCTCTTGAGAGCCCAGTCACCCAGTTAGTCTGATGACCCTCATGGAGTCGCTGCTGCTGATGACTGGCTCATGCAGTTTTCTTGAGGGTGTCAGGTGGATGATCAATCAGTGAATATGCGCCTTAATGGAAAGAAATGAATGGAGACATTTCAGGGGGGGCAAGGAGGTATTGGGGGCAAAGGGTGAATCAGCTGTCTAGCCCATCAGATCACATCTCTCTCTTCACCAGTTTGCAAAGCTCAGGCCACAGGCCCATGAGGAGGGCGTGAGGCCAGAGTGATGGTAGGGACAAGCCACACAGGGATGCACAGGAGGGCTGGAAGGTAGGAAGATGACCTGTGGTATCTACAGCCCTTCTTAGGGCATGATTCCTCTTCTGGACCAGCAGGGTGGGGCTGCCATCTTGAAGGGGCCGTTTGAAGGTGATTCCAATGGGGGGAGGAGGGGAAGGACAGCAGGACTCTCCACGTGGGGCCATGAAATCTCAGTGGGGGCCTGGCACAGGCTGAAAGCCATTTGACCCTTTCCCTGGGGCCACAGAAAGTCTCACAAGAGAAGTCAGGGAGGGGGTGAGGAGACACGTGGCTGAGGCAGGCGACAGCAGGCTTTGCTGAGGGTAGCAGATGCTATCAGTGCCTCACTCAGACTCCCAGGCCTACCCAGAGGTCACCTGCAGACAGTCCCTGAACACGCTGGGCTTCCCCTGTCTCTGGAGGCCTTCTTGATTTTGGAAGTGAGTGTGAGGCAGAATTAACACCCCCAGAGGAGCCCTCGACCAAGCAGGGTCCAGAGTGAGTGGATAAATACTCCAGGTTCTGGTCCCTCAGTAGGACCATTCCCAATTGCCAGGCATGTTCCAGGGCCAAGAGAGAAGGAAACACAAACTGTCTGGGGCGAGGAGCTACTTACATCCGTGTACATTATGTGCCTGCCCCCCGCCGGTGAGCCACTGCGTATCCTCTCACCCTGCTTCTCGGGGTCACCTCCTAGGCTACGGGCCCCCAAATCTGTGTGTCAAGGTCTGCTTGTGAGAGAACACAAACTATGGCAATGAACGAAAACTATGTCTCAGACTGAGTTGTGATTTTTCACATCCACTACCTTATTTAATTTTCTTAACATCCCCTGAAGTAGATGTCATTAGCCAGATTTTACAAATGAGGAATAAAGAGGTTAGTTCAGGGGCAGGATTCAAACCCAAGTCTGTCAAGCTCCAAAATCTCATCCTTAACCACTATGCTCTGCAGACTCTCTAATTCTCTGATCCTCTCTGGGCCTTATTTGTTCAACTTTAAAATGGTGATGATGGTGGGGGGGAGCTTATAAACAGCAACATTTTATTGCTTTCAGTTCTGGAGGCCTGAAGTCCAAGATCAGGGGACTAGCGAGGTGGGGTGGGGTAGTGGGAAAAGTGAGGGCCCTCTTCTGGTCAGACTAACATCCTTACCTGGGGGGGGGGTGGCGAGGGAGCTCTGTGGGGTCTCCTTTATGAGAATCAGGGAAGGTGTCACAAAGGAGGTTATTTCTGAATCATGGTGAAGATTTGACATAGCAAGATAAAGTGAAGGGGTGGGATGCAGGTGTGAAGATGGCCCAGACGGGGTTTGGGGAGGGGACTGCAATGACTCACTTCAGGAGGGAAGGATTTGTGAAGGGAAGTTATGCTGGGCAAGGTGTGTAGGGCTTACATGCCCAACTAAAGAACTCAGTTTATCCAGCGGAGGTAGGGCTCAGAGCTGTGTTTTCAGATCTCTGGGGCTGCAGAGTGAAAGTCAGGAGACTGAGGAGCGAAGAGGCAGGGAGGTCTGTGGGAGACAGAGTGTCCAGGTGAATCTGAGCTGCACAGCGCTAGTAAGAAAGGCAGAGAAAGGGAAGAGAGCTGGGAGAGAGACTGGGAAGGGAGGTTCAGAAACTGACAGAGAGCAAGCACACACAAACTCACAGTTTAATTAGCTTCCAGGTTTGCTAGTGGATTACGAGGGGATTAGTAGAGTTTGGAGTCTAGGGACCTTGCTGGGAGTTGAAGGGAAGCTAATGAGAAAGATGGTAACACGTCCCAGGGAGAAATGAAAGAGGAGGAATCTAGCCAAGCAGAGATACGGGCAGGAGAAACAGATGTCAGGGCCCTGAGTCTACCTTCCTCAGAGATTTCAGCCCTCCAGGGAATAGACCTTTATAGCTTCTGGGTTGGGCTCCTGTCCCCATCGCCCCTGGTCCCAATTCCTCTGAGTACTTGGTAAGGGATGGGAGGGGAGAAGCTGACAAGGGCTGTGACGATCAAATTCCCAATTCTCCCGTGGCCCTTTTGTCAGAGGGGAACTGAACCCCAGGCCCTTTCTGCAGCTGGGGAGGTTGAAGCCAGGATGGGGAGGTGACCCACTCACAACCGGATGTGGCTAACTGCATTTTCCAGAGACAGCTGTGACAGTATCTCCCATCCCACATGCTCTTCTTACACTGTGACTGTGACCTTGTCAACATCTAAGAGGAGGACTTAGATTTAGTTATAAAAGGTGAGACTGCTTCTGCCTGGTTCTCTCTTGAAACTCTCACACTTGGAACCCAGCCATCATGATGTGAGAAAGCCAGTCCACATAGAAAGGCTATGTGTAGATGTTGTGGCCAACAGCCCCAGTTAACACAAGCTACCTACTCTGCAGGGTCCTATGCAAAATGAAAATGCGGGGTCTCTTGCTCAAAAATCAAGAACTTGAATGGTGCCAGCAGAGCATTAAACTAAGCACAGAGCTCTTCTAAGATGGAGCCTTGTGTAGCTGCCCAGCTTGCATCCCATGAAGCTGGCCCTAACCCAGTGGAGGTTCTAGCATCAGCTGCTCACAATATGAATGAGGAAACCACTGTCTGATTCCAACTGTGTGAGGGGCCGTGAGAAAGAACACCTAGCTGAAACTAGTGACCTCCAGGCCCACAAGGGATAGAAAATAATTCTCCTTGACCCGTGCTGGCAGAGAAGACTGGGGGCACAAGTAATTCCAGACTGTCAGGAGCCCCAAATCCTATATGGTTGGCCACAGAATGCTGTTTATCGACACCATGATCAATACACCCTTAGGGGCAAACGTCAGCTTTGCCGTTTGAGGAAGCTGGGAAAAGACCAGCTCAAACAGTGGTGGCAGCAGCTCTGGCACGAGAGAGTGCTCAGGTCTCCAGGGCCTGCAGGAGCCCCAGGGAGTGACACCGGCTGGAAAAGAGGAAGGGAGAGAAGGAAGGAAGGATATGTCTTGCCCTGCCGAGGTGGTTGAGGGAGAGAGAGTCCCTGTTTGACGAGGAAGTGTCCTCTGATGACAGGCGCTGCATTCTGGTTCTGAATGGCATGTGTGCGCGTGTGCGTGTGCGTGTGTGTGTGTGTGTGTGTGTGGCGGTGGGGGTTGGGAGGTTGCAGAATGGAATCACTTTGCTTGTGTTTACTCCAGTGCAGTGCCAGCCTGTGGGTGGGTCCAGAGGGTCCTGAGTGACTGAGGGAGATGGTTTGGGATGTAAACATAATCCACAACCCAGTTGGCTCATTGTTGGAGGAGGGAAGGGAGCATGGAGATGCAGGAGGCATATAGCAATTTATCATTTTGCCACCTCAGCTTTCTAAAGAGCAGCCATAGTAAGAACCATAATAAAACAAAGTGGGAGCACCAGGAAAGGAAATTAATTCCAGGTGGAGGGATCCAGAAAGGATTAACGAAGTGATGACGGAATGAAGTTGTGAACCCTGAACTAGACTCTAGCAGGTAGCGGAGATGGGAGGGGCCTTCTGGGAGGAGCAGCGCAGAGGTGTCCCCATAGGCGCGAAACAGGGTCATAGCGAAGAACAGGGGCCGTCATCAGGCTGCTTCGCCTTGAATCCCAGATCCATGACTGATTCCGTGACCTCGGTTTCCTCACCTGTAAAATGGGACTAAGAAAAGTATCTATGCCTCACTGGTCGTCGGAAGCACTGAAAGCCAAACTTGATGTTAAAGCACTTGGCACAGAGCCTGCCTTGTAAGCACCCGATGTGCACTATTACTATTACTTGGTGTGTTTGAAAACGGAATACCAATCTTGGTGGTTGAAGTACAACATTCAGGGACGCTGCCATGAGACAGGTCCAGAAAAGTGGGTTTTTAATCTAATCCATGAAGGATTTTAAGTGCCAGACCAAGCTGTCTAGACTTTATTCTGGAAGCCAGTGGATCTCAATCAATCCTGTCTGGCCCAATTTCTTTCATAACAAGTATTTTGTAATGCCTCCTTCCCTACTGAAATGAAATTTAGAGAATGGAATCTACTGACACATAATTTCAAAAAAAAAATCAATATAATGCTTCAAGTGTGATATAAAGGGAAAAAAAAGGAAACTAATTTTAATAATCTGTTTTTCAACATGTAAATACTTGAGCATTGCTATACTAGAAGAAATAACCAAAGAGAGAAGTTGGATGTTTATACTTTAATACAGAATCACGAGTGCAACAACTACCCACAGAGGATGATACAAGGGCATGATACCTGCAGCCCTGATACCACTAGGGGCACTGACATCTAACACAGTGACTGACTCTCGAGGAAGTGCCAAGCAGAACAAATTACAATCCTTCCTCAATTTATAGCCAAGTTACATTTCTGGAAAATTCAGTGTACATTAAAACCATGCAAACAAGTTTTGTATGTAAAAATAGTTAAATTGTTTTTCACTTACATGAATATTGTGAAGAATGAGAGCTAATGTTTCACTTAACCAACTCTCCTAAACATTACAGGATATCTAGCATCCCTGTTCCCTGGCCACTAAATGCTGGTAGTGTCCTGCAATCCCCATGATGACCAAAAGTAACCTCTTACATTTCCCTACCACCCCCACTGCTGCTTTGGCAATGTGGAATTAGGAAGGGCCATGCTCCCTTCTGGCCTTTATGTAATATTATGTGGGAAGAATGGTACTTGGAAACTACTGCCACCATCTTGCAGTAACATGGAGAAAAGTGAGGACAAAAGCTGATATACCGGGGATGGCATAATGGACAGATGGCAAGGGTCAGGGTCCTTGATGATATCACTGAGGCACTGAGTTAACACACCCTGGATTCATTCTATCTCTGGACCTCTCAGAATGCGGGAGGATAAGCCCACTTCCTGGCTGAGCTGTTTTTTGAGTCCTCTGTTTCTTGCAATTACAAGCATTCTGACTTTTATATGTTACTCTCTCCACGCCCTCACCTGGGTCTTGACTTCTTCTTCTGTATATTGAGAGGATTTCACAGTCTAGGACTGTGAGTCTATGGAGGGAAAATATGGAGGACTTGGCGACTAGAACGCGAGGGGGCAGGGAAGGGCGGCCCCACCTCTTGCACTGAGTATCTGGGCAGATGGCGGACAGAGGAGGGGGTTCCGTCTGGACGAGATGGTGACTAGTTTCACGTTGGGCATTTCGATCACACTTGATTTGGGGGCTAAAAATTAGATTTACATTGTATCACCTCAATTGGGTAAAAAGTAAAATGACATAGGAAAATATTGGAAGGACAAACACTACAATATTTAGTTATTTATGGTAGGTTCAGGGATGATATTTATTTTCTCTGTATACTTTTTTCTACTTCCTAAACTTTTACAACAAATATTTATTGATTTAACTTGAAAAGAAATTTAAAATGTCAATAAAAACTACAATTTCTTTCAAATATAGTAAAAGAAGTAGATCAATGGAATAGAAGGTAAAATCCAGTATTAGGTCCAAATGCATATTGGAACTAGAATATTATAAAAGTGGTATTTTAAATCGGAGGAGAAAAGATATATAACTTAATTGCATGAGAACAACTAGGTAACCATTTGGAAAAAAATTACACTGGATCCATACATCATGCCTTATACCAAAACAAGTTAACAAATGGATCACAAATTTGTTATGTAAAAATTTGTTATGTAAACAAATTCAAATGTAAAAATGAAAAAGAAAGTCTGAAAGAAATTAAATGATAATTTAAAAAGTATTTCAAAGTGAGGAAGAACTCTGAAGTATGACATAAAACCCAGAAGTCGTAAAAATATTGATGGTTACATTTAGTACAGCTTAAAAGGAAAACATATTTACATGGTAAATTTGCCACAAACAAAATCAAAAGACAGACTACAAACTGGCAAGGCAAACGTTTTTGTAACCGACTTCACAAAGAGTAAGTTTCTTTAGTATATAAAGAGCGCTAAGAAGAAAACTCAGTAGAAAATGGGTAAAGGATATAAATAGTTTATAAGAAAGAAAAAATAAATAACAGTAAGACAACTACAATAAAATGTGGTTTTTCAGGGTTTTTTTTTTCATCTCTCAGGTTGTCAAAGAGCAGTAAGATTTATAACAAACTATCAGTGAGGAGGTGGAAAAACACATTCATACATTGCTAGTGGGTGGGTCAATTCGACAGTTGGGCAACTGGACAATATTTATCAAATTAAAAATGTGCATGCCTTTCATTCAGTGATTCCACTTCTTGAAAAGTTGTTCTTCCAGATACATGCACATGTGTTTGAAATGACATGTTATTCACTGCAGCACTGTTTGTCACAGCAGAATATTGGAAACAATCTGCATGTCCAGCAATAGTCCATTGAATACATTCTGACATGCAATCAAATACTATATACCCTTTACAAAAGAATGAAGAATCATTTCATAAGTGGGATACAAAAAGATACTTAGTATCTTACTAAGATTTACTGTTAAGTGAAAGAACCAAGGTGTACAGTATGCTACTATTTATGGGAAAAAAGTATGCATTTATTTTTATGTGCATAGAATACCTCAGAAAGGATCTATAAGAAACCACAAACAGGAAGTGGTCTCCTCCTGGGAAGAGGAATGGCTGTGGGAAGAGAGACATACTTTTCACTATTTCACCCTTTTGTACTTAAAATTAAAAGGGGTGGAGAGAACCACTATCTTTTTAAGCAGCTGCTCCATTCCTACTGGTTTCTACTCAAGTGGACGCCAGCTGAAAGCCCCAGCCTTTCCCACAGGTACTGCGGCCAAGCAGCGCTTCCTCCATCCTTTGCATGTGCAACAGATTTAAACAAACAAACAAACCCTAAATGCAGGTCTTTCTACTTCTTTTAAATTCAGCCTACTGGTTTCAGCCCAGTTTCAAGCTATTTTAAAATCTTGATTCTGACATCCAAATGTTGCCCTTTCCTCCCAATAGCAGGGCCATCCGTGGCAGGCACAGGTAACTACTGAGCTGACCAAATGCAGAGACCGGAAGCGTGGAATTTAAGACTCCTCCCCAGGTTTGTGTCAGTTGAATAACCACCTAGGATGGAGGGGAGCCGTGGTTAAATGGGCTACAAATCCACCTGCCTGGACAAACTGAGTTGTTTCCCTAGTTGTCTCCTCAGCTTGGGGACGTTACCATATCCAAGGAATCTTCCTAGTGGCCTTCCAAATAAATGATTATTGTTGGTATTATTATTTACCTTATCTTGTTCTTAGTTTAGGTATCAATTCTAGGTGTTTTCAAAACCCCAGTTTAAATTACATTCTAGAAAAACTTTGGGGGGAATTCATTTCAAACGTACCCATCTAGTTTCCAGAATCTACTGTGTCCTGAATATCAGGACATTTGCTGCTGTTGGGCACTGTTGCCCCTTTCCTTTGCTCCACAGCTTTCTCAGCTACATTAGTAAAGTTTCCAGGATCTTATCTGCAAAAGTTTTTCAACACCTTGGGATTTGCAGTACATTTTAAGTGGCTAGGTGCTTTGGCTTTCTCTTATTATCTTATCTTCTACTTATGCATAGGATTTCAGTTTCCTCTAAGCCATCCCACTTGAGATGCTTTTCCTTGACAGAAAACGAAGCAAACTGGGGGTGAGAATTCTGCTCTCTCAGCGGCTGACCTGATGCCTCCATCTCCAGGGAGCCCTATCGTCACTCTATTCCCCTTGCTCTGAACATAACCAAAGACATCCTTTTTCTGCACCTTTTCCGAGCCACAGTTCATTGAGGACTTCCCTCCCTTCCATCTCTTGTAAGCTAGCTGCCTTGTGATTTTCAGGTCTGTCAGAGAGCTCTCCATAGAGCCAGGTTGGTTTCTTCAGCTTTCTTCCTTCTTCTATCCAAGGGTTTTGGCAAATGAGCTGTCCTCACTTTAGAGCTTCCTATCCCTCTTGTGCCATGTTCCCATTTAAGGCTCTAAACATGGGATTGCAACTTTTCTCTAAAATTTTCAAATTATTTTCTAGGACCATTTATTCATCCATTTATTCCATGCTGCACATGCCCTTCTTTCTCGGCTTTCTCCTGTGGTTCTGGGACACTGACAGCACCAGGCAGCTCTTGCCTGTGGCCAGAGGGTTGGGGGAGCAGCCCCCTGCTAGCCTTTTCTTCCCACTGAGAGGAAACTGTCACTGACGCACCTGCAGAATTTCTCAGCTGCTTAGCTGGTAGCTCTGCAGGACCGGGCGCCAGGGCAGGGGGTCTCCCAGCCTGGTGCCACCTGCCCTCAGAGCGAGGCTGGGCAGTTTCTCCCACAAGGACGTGGCTTCCGAGCGCTCACCTGTCAGTCTCAGCCAACAGCTCCCTGTATCTGACTCCTCCCACATTAGCAGTGTGCTGTGGTGTGAAGCACGCAAGAGTTGGGGTCCAACATGCTCAGGCAAGAGTTCTAGGTCTGCCCCTTACTAGCAAGTTGTTTCAATCTCTGAGCTTCACTTTTCTTACTTGAAAAATCAGGGTATTATCTGGCTGATGGGGTGATTATGATAATATACACACATACCTGTGCACTAAGGTTTCAAAACACATCAACCCCTGTGCTCATCTCAGGGTCATGGATTTTAAGAGGTTACATGTTCTCGGTGTACTGTGTTGCTTTCTCCTCTTATGCAAGCTTTTTCCCCGGACAGGCTGCAATCTTTGCTGGGCCACTCGTCCTTGGATGAGCTTGAGCTATGACCCTCCAGCTCAATGTATATGGTTGCAGTGGGGCTGACGGTGGATCCTGACTCCTTCAGGCTGGGCCCAGGGCCTCGGGCCTGGCGAGCAGTAGCAGAACACTCCAGACACACAGAATGGTCTACAGATGGACCCAGGGCAGATTTTCTGGAGCTTCCCTAGGAGTACCTAGTCGTCTCTGGAATTACAGACTCTAAGAAGCCATGTGAAGTGGGCCCATTTGAGAGGGAAATCAGGCAGAGGAGGGTGGACCCAGGGAAGAGAAGAATGGGTGTCCTGATGCCCATGTTTGAACCAATGGGTTAATCACTGGCCATTTCTGTTACTTGAGCCAACAAACACCTTTTCTTAATTAAGCCAGTTTGTGGGGCTTCTGAGTTATGCAACCATAATATAAAATGTTGGTCGCTTCATTGCTAAAAATCATGAGCTCCCTTTCATCAGGTAATTTTATGCAGAAAATGGTAAGACTTAATACATGTACATGGCATATTAGAAATTTCCCAGTCTTGCAGAGCCAGGTCTGAATCCTGGTTTTGTCACTTACCAGTCTTGGGAAAATCAGTTCTCTTCTGAGCATCACTTTTCCATCAGTAAGGTGGGGGTAATTATTTTGCTTATATGGCTCTTTGTGGGTTGGAACTAATGGATACCTGGGCAGGACACATAGTACGCCACCATCAGTATTCTATTATTAGATGGTAAGTACATTTATGTTATCTCAATAGCTTTGGCTCTGGACATTGCCTGAAGATGCTGAATCCATTTATATTTCCCATACTTCCTTCCGGGTCACATTTCTCAGCCACCGCGGTTGTCCATGTTTATTGTGACCTTGACCAAGGAGAGGGCAGGAACTCACAAGCTTTGGGAAAAGATGGAAGATGAGGAGGTGGACAGGAAATTTCAGAGCTCAAGTGGAGAGATGGAATTAGCCTTGTTTAAAACATTTTCGACTGCAGAACTTTACACCCACCTTCTATTTATAAATATCCTCATCTCTCAGCTTGGTTTCCCATGCGCAAGCTTCAGTAACGGGTAACAGACTCAGAGAGCAGCTGCTAGTAGGAACAAATGTGCAGTGCAGAGGAGGTGGGAGGCGGCTTCAGACTGTGTGGCTTGACTCAGGGTGTAAGGATCTAGGGAGGCTAGGGCAAGACATCCTAAGTCGGGCCAGAAAGTCTTTTATCGGCAGCTGCAAGCCTCTGTCGGCAGAGAAAAGTTGTAGCCACCCTCCATACTCTGGTCAAACCGTAGCGCTCCAGCTTTATCTACTACCTGCTGTCCCGCACTGGTGACAGGAAGGCAAGATAGACAAGATAGCAACAGCTGAACAGAGACGATGCACCAAGATAGTGGGGAATGTGGGGAGATAAATTCAAGAGGCATTTCTGAGAATCTAGCAGTGACTTCTTGGTAGAGGGAGAACTAGAGAGGTTTTTAGCGTGGCATTTAGGGTGATGACGTTGTGTTTAATAAAAGTACCACTGAAGCTCGGGGGGAAGGGTTGAGATGTAATTCAGTTTGAGGATCCTGAAGGACATCCATTCATTCAACAAGCATTTTATTTATTGAGTGCTGCGTGTTCGTTCCTTGTCCTGGGCACTCATCGTATGGCAGAAAGTTTTGAAGAAAGGTTGGGGCCATTAATGATCCACTTGCCCTTAACTCTTTTTGCCTTTACTTACTCCATGGCTCTCCCCATTTTATCTATATTCTCTCCCCATATTAATTCTTAAATAACTACCACATGCCAAGTATTTCCTCTGTGTCAGACATTGTACTAAAAGTAATTTGTCCAAGGTATGCAGCTGCTAAGTGACAGAGCTGGAAACTGCTCCCGGTCCACCATCCAGGTTCCCAGTATTCTCACTGTCCTTAGAAAAAGAAAAAAACCAAAACCCTCAAATGCCATTCTTTGATGAAGTCCTCCTTGAGTCCAACGGGGTGGTAGCTTTCCCTCCTGTGGAGCCCACGATGCTTGGTTCCACCTTCTCTTGGCACATGGGGCTTTGTACAACAGCCATCATAGTAAGAGCCGAGGAGATTCAGTGGGCGCCTTCTAGCATAGCAGGCTGCTTTACACATGGTGGCATTCACTCCTCCCAACAGTCCTTTTTGTTCTTGACATACAGCAACCCTTCCTCAGGGCACAGCCAGTGCAATGGGATGGTGGGTGACTGACAGCCCACCTCTGCTTCCTCCACTGCCCCAGTGCAGGACAGCACAGGCTACACACTGAGCAACTGAGGGTTGCGTGCATAAACTACATGTGGGCCTCTTGGCGAGGAATGGCACGAGCTACTGAATTCCAAGAGGAGGTGAGCTGTCTGAAGCTCTGCTATTTCCATTTTCACCCTCCCCTTTTGTTTCCAGCCAAAGGACATTCTCACCAGCCTGATGCCAGGGAGGCCAGGCCTCAGACTGGATAGAAAGCTAGTAGGTAAAATTCTACTTCTTGTCCTTATGGAACCTCTGGCTCCTCATGCTACTCTGGAAATAAACTGCAATACCTAATAGATTTCCACTGAAATGTGACACTGCCAGAGTCAAGTCCATTTTTCTGGCTGCATTAAGAAACAGAAATTGGTGCTAGAAAATCTGTCATCTTGGAGACTGGGAGGGGCAATGCTTCATTATTTGCTCAGGAAGTTGGTGAGTTTTGGATAGCACCTCCAGGTCACATTTCTGTTTCTCTCTCTTTTCCTCGATGCTTTCTAAAGCACTGCTTCATATTTTGATATGTACTTATCTCAATCTACTTGAAAATTATTTTTCAGTGTGGCAGTAAATTGGTTCCAGAACAATTGTGGTTTCAATACAAAATCTGCCTAACTGATCCCAGACAGATCTGGGGCCTGGAAGACAGAAGAATCCACTTATGAGACCAAGGCAAAATGGGTTTTTCAAGATTTTGTCTCATACCCATGGAATCATGGCAAACTAGGACAGTGTATGTGGAAGATTTGGCAATGCACTGCGAAGGGGTCTCCCGGACACATGTCTTTGGGCAGGAAACAGATGAGAAAGCAGATTCATATGGACAAAGTTTGTTGGAAGGAAAACTCTCAAGATGCTTTACAAAATTAATCAGTTTCCATCAAAGATATTCTTCTGAAAAAAAGGTATTTTTTGGGGGGGTTGGTGGCAAAATAACCTTTCATTTGCAACTTTCTCCCAGGACAAAAAACCAATGTGTAAGATTCTAACTTCCTCAAGTCTGAAAGGACAAAAAAAGAGAATCAATAGGGAGAAATAATGAAATGTCATATGTGGCACCCTTAGGCCTAAAAATCTCTCTGAAAAGGAGATAAAACAAAAATCTTTGTATTAAAAAAAACCCAGATATAAATTACTATGGCATTTAGGGAGTCCGCCTTAATGAACCCATCCAATATGCAAGGATGTTCTGTAAGAATCTATCATAGGAGCTGACACAGATTACTTTAAAGAAATGTTATCCTCAAATGCAGAAGTCCAAATACACTGACTGATGGTACTCCTAGGAACAAGTCCTTACCGTTCAGTAACTTAGCTTTCCATCTGCATAAAGCATCGTAAGATGATGATTTCTATTTTCAGTTGCTCCACCTATCACTCTGCAGAGCCAAGAACTATATGTCTTTCCTGATTTAAGACCATTTTACTATTTTGTGGGAGGCCTAGTTCTTTGGTTCACTGCTCTGACTGAAATGCAGGGCCTTCTTCCTCAGGTGGATGAGGTTATCATTTGGTTAACTGGCTACTTTTTTCCTCAGTAAACATGCCTTGGAATTAAAGACTCAGGTCTGAATCCAGCTCTGAAATCTACAAGCTACATAATTTAGAATAATTTGTTTTTCCTTATTTCTAACATGGGGATACCCACTTTACCAAAGATAATGAGAATTAGAATCTACATACAAGCCCGGCAGTCATTGCCCGGCAGCGTTTGTTCTCCCTTCTTGCTTCTTCCCCCACCACAGCACCTTAACCTGGCCAACCTCATATGCTACTACTTGACCAGTTGCAGTTTTCCGTGAATCCCAGGCAGGCTTGTTCTATTGGTCTGTTTTAAAGGGCTAAATACAACTTTTCATAGATTTTCAGATCAGAGAAGTAATGCCACTCCTATGTGAGCCTTGAACTTGGTACTGGATGTTTTGCCAGTTTAGTCTGTACCGTAACCGTGAAAGAGCCCTGGGGAAGGGGCAATTAGAAGGTGAAGACCTCCTCTGGTTGGCAGGACTACGACAGACTCCACAAAGACATGGCACTAGGGTTGAATCTGACCATACAGGGAAAATGCCAAAAGGGGAGAAGGAAAGGAGGGCATTTCTAGAGTAGGAAATCACAGCAAAGCCAAGGCATGTTTAGGTAACAGTAAGAAGCTGAGATGAAGGGCTATGTTCTTTCATCCTAAGACTGCTTTTATACAGTCTTTTATACAGGTATTTCTACAACTACCCCCAAAATTCCAGAAAACCCCACATTTTTTCTAACGCTCCAGGAGGACTATTTCCTGGCAACTTAGCACTGCCAACGCAAACCACTTACCCAGTTCCACAGGTACAGCTTACTAGATAACCCTTACATACATCTGTGTTACTTACACATGTAATGAGTCCGTTCATTATCTCTTGCATGTGAATCTTAAGAATACCTACCTGCATTTATTAGCCCCTAAATAAACTTCAGACTTTTGATTACGTTAATAGCATATATAATTTTATGGAGGACCACAGGTATGGTACCCTTACTGGACCTGTAGCTTGGATACAGCTAGACTGATTGACAGGCTTGGTGAAATTTTTTGGCAGCCCAAAGTGTATAGGCAAAACCGAAGCCTTGGTGCCCTCTGGTGGCATACTGGTTCTTACAGTCAGACAACAAGCTTCTCAACTAGGAACAGGCAGGCATGTATAAGCACAGAAGCCCCAGGATAGTAAGCCTGGTGCATTTTCCTAAATCTTTACTTGAAGATTTTTGGGAAAAAGGTAGGTAATGCAAAACATTTTATATTAAAACAAATGGAGATACTATTGAATAGAATATAAAATTTACATTACTTTTTGAGACAAAGTAAGAGACACCAAAGATGATTTCAAGGTAAGCTACCCATGACCTTCAGACTGTATTCCTTAACCCCGGGGGAGGGAGGAGATCGATTAGGCTCCCTCTGTTTTGGGTGCTGTGGCTGTGACAGATAAGTCTGAGAAGCAGCAATTTAAATGCTTACTCATTTGGCAACATCCCAATGGATTACTTAAACAAGTGAAACCATATCCTTTCCCATTTAGAGCATATTAACCTGCTTTTAAAAGGCCTGAGTAAATAGAAGCTTTATGCTTGAGTTGAGATTTATTTCTTCCAAGTGATTTTTTCCCTCTCCTGTAAATGCTGACATGCCTGAGGGTGTGACATGCGGGACGGTCAATCACCCTAAGAACTCTGTGCCGATTTCAGTCTGCATTATCAGGTATGAAGTTACAAAGAGACTTTCCGAACATCATTAGGAATGAAAACAAACTACTCACCTGCAAGAACAACAAAAAGGAAGAGCAAAAGATGATGTATACCAGAACTGTCTGTGTGATTTAGGGACCGGCAAAGACTTGGCTCTCGGAGAAGAGGGCTGCCGCTGCAGTACTGCTTTTCACAGTTTATATGACCACAATAATTTCTTCTGTGGCAAAAAGAAGCCCTTACACTTCCATTCCAAACTGTGCTTATAATCTATAGCTGTCCTTTTTTTTGTTACTGGCGACAATTTAATATATTCACTAATAGACTGAAGGCATTAATGCCTCATGTAGAGATTTGTTAGGGTAATTTAGCAAAGTATTGTCCTTTTTTGAAGTATGAGAAACAGGGTTAATCAAGTGTGCTTAGAAGCATACAATGGGAGGCAGATTCTGGTGGATGGTGCTGAATTTTTAGGATCTACTAAAGAAAAGGTCGTTTATAACCTCCCATACGGCTTTGCCTTATTAAATGTCTTAAGTTTTACAGAATTCTTTCTTTCTTCTTGGGATCACATTCTTCATTTTACAAAGCCTTAAATTAACACTCAAATCACAGGATGTCTGTGCCTTTAGGAAAACCCAAACTTTTTTTCTGTTTAAGAAACATAAGGAGTCTGGAGCAAAAATGTTCCTGTTCCTTATCAGAATAACTTAATGGGGAATATCGGTGGTAAATTACATTGCGCTGGGAAAAGGAAAAAGACAGACACCAAACACCTCCATTTTCCCAAGATTAAATGATTATTAAAAAAGTGTGCCACACTATATAGAAATCAACATTCTCTCCCATAATTCTGTGCATCTGGGACTATAGAAATGTCACTGTCCCTGTCCCACATCTTCAAATTAACATTCTCAGGTCACAACAGTAAGTCTTCCCAAAGGGGACCTTCCGGAAAAACAAACTATTTCCTCGGCTCATATTTCCCTGAAAAAAACAAAAACAAAAACAAAAACAAAGTCTAGTGTGAAGATGTGGTTAGCCAGTCCAAATCAGCATATATCCAATGGGACATGTTTCTGGGAGATGTGACAAAAATATGACCAGGACCAAACTGGGGTTATCACCTCAGCGTAGCACTTTGTATTCCTTGACTCAAGCTGAGTTTTTGTGGAACTAATTACAGTTCTGCCATGTGGGTAAAGCAGGAATGTCTTAGACAGAATTCCGAGTTTGGATTCTGGGTCATCAAATGAGTCAATATATATAAAATGCTGAGAACACTCCTAACATTCAGTAAGTGCTGGCTTTTACTTTTTAATGGAATGGTCATGTCTCTAGGAAGTACTGATAAAATCTTAAAGTAATAACGTTGTGGCTTTATTTAGTTGACTCTGAAGTTAGACAGCCTGTACACAGATGCTGCTCTCCAGACAGAGGCTGTAACCGTGGGTTACACACAATTAGTGTTAACTGTTCCCAGTCCCACTTTCTTCGTTGTGAAGCGATATGATAAAGAATAGCATCTAATCCTCATACAGTCACTTTGAAGATTACATGAATTTTTACATGGAAAGCTCTTAGCACAATGCCTGATAAATAGTAAATGCCGAATCAATATTTGCTGTTGTCTTAAGGACTTACAGCACCAATTGTTACCTCTACAGATAAGGAGTCTCATACTTTCCTACATTTTCTGTTTTCTTCCTATAGCAGGGAATTAGTTACAAAGCAGGGAAAGAAGGGCCACAAAAGGAGATTGTTCAACAGAGTATAAAACTCAGAATGAGACCCAGAACATTCAAATTAGGTGTGCACAGAAACCATTCTAGCCTGGATTCACAGAGGGGACTTGCTGGGCAGTAGCACTTAGGTCTTTTCATTCAGAGTTCCCCTGAGTTCAGGCTGGGGAAGCCTGAGCTCTGTGAACAAAGGCCTTTCTCCTATGGATCACTGGTGCTATAATGTAATGCAACAAAAAGCTTCTTCATAAACATTCTTCTAAATCCTTTAAAAAGTGCTTCCCACTCAAAAACAGCTTTAAGCTAATGGCCATTTTAAGTGATCTGCTGTCAAATTTAGCACACAGCCACCCATTATTTTGTTTCCTAATAAAGTTTTGCCTAGATTGGTCAAGAATCTTTGGTTGCAATGACTTACCTCACAGCAATAATAAACAATAAACTGGAGTCTGGACAAAATCATCTACTAACAAGACTCTAGAAGTTAAGAGACCAGTTTTCTCAACATCACTGTGACAGTGTCATAAACAGTTTGTCATTTCTCAGTTCCTCTCTATTCTACTATAGGACAACAACTTGAATATATAAGGAGATTCTGAGAAGTCAGAAAGAGATGAAGTTGGAAAAAACCAATCTCAAATCATGGCCATCATTTTAACTAGTGTGACTATCCAGACCCTATTTGTAACCTGAATGTGATCACTCAAACGGCTTCCAGATTACATCTAGGGATTCTTATTTCTTTATTCCCCACTCCCTGCCACCAGTGATTCCTAAGCAGCACATTTTACTACTATGCCAGAGTGACATATGGAACATTGTAAAGGGTATATTAATTGGTAGGTAAAGGATAAGCTACAAGAATTAATCTGAGATTCCAGAGACATTAATGACCAACAAAAATAAAATAAAATAAAATAAAATATGAGGGGGGACAAGGAGGAGGAGGAGGGAATGAGAGAGAAGTACCTCTTTTTGTAGCATGCACCAGCAATCTATCCAAGACGTATATATTGGGGAATAAGGAGGGGACCCACCAGCAAGTCTGAAATAGAAAAAAAGGTTAGCTATTCAGTTAACATTTATAAAGCATTCTCTCAGGAGTTCAATAAATCTTGGTCAAAATATTCTCCTATCTAGAAGATCACCTGAGGGGCAATTTTAGTTGTAATGAAATAAATTACACTGCAGCAGGGTAAAGAGCAAGCATACAAAAAAGACTTCCCTCCCTTATATTTAGGTTTTGAATCAACAAAGAGAAACTTCAATCAGTTATGAATTTTCTAAAACACCTAGATTTTTAGTTCAGGGACAAATTAAATTCTACAACATGGTAATTATATGATTAAGAGCAGGAAAAGGAGATTTAAAAACTAAATGGTGATCAAAAGAACCTAAATATGACAATGGATAGAAACAGTGTTGACTACATGCTCTTACTCAGGTGTAAACCCCTATCACTTCCTCTCTAAAAAATTGTAAGGAATAGTAATAAACTGAACACATCGTTCCAGTATGCTCTGGGCTAAAATGTAGCAGCTGCTCTATAAATCATAAAACAGAATGTAACATGATATGAAATACAATAACTGCACTCAAAACTACACAGTTATTTGACATCTTGTTTGAAAACAATGACATGTCTAATAGCATACTGTGTCAGGTACTGTACTGGGACAGAGTTTTCAATTAATCAAGAGGTAAAGCTTCTACCCAACTTGGTGAGGTCACTTGTTACCTAGAAGCTGTAAATCAATGGTGTCCACCAACACACCACCACCCACCCATCCTAACCAATATTGTGAAAGGTTAAGCAACTTTCCAGGGACTAAATATCCTATTTTTCTTTCTTTAAAACTCATTTTCTCCATGAAGCCCCTAGGAAAAACAGGTACAGGTTGTCATTCAATCCCTGACATACCTTTTGTAACTTTCATAAAAAAGAGGATAAAGATTTAAAATAAAGGATGTAAAAATAGAGTAATTTGATAATTATCCTGCCATTTTCAGAATAGGACCTAAACTACTGGCAAGTGCATATTATTTCTAAGTATTTGAGAAATAATATTTATGTCCTTCTCTATTCCAAAAAAGGATATAAGGTGGCTCCTTGTAACATAAATTGATGCCACTGATATGGGACATAGAGAAAATTAAGAAATCTAGAAATAGCATCAATGACTTTTCTTCCCCAAATTTCTATCAGCCAAGTACTAAGATAAGACATGCAAGATACTTACCCACAGTTGTTGACAGCCATAAGATTAGACACAAGCACAAAGGGATATGTCAACATACTGGCAAAAAACTGTAAAATGACAAAAAGACAACTAAGTTATTGGGTTATTCTTAGTCTTCTTTATACTCTGCTTTAAAGTCTTGGTGCCACCGTGGTCAATTACTCCAATGCTGGATTTGCTTTCTCAGTACCCCAGCAAAGACTAAATTACACATTATTAAGCCTGGAGATGCTTCCTCCTTTTAAAATACCAGTACATCCAACATTTTAACAAAAGGCCAGAAGACTTCCCTTAATCTGTGATTATGCCCTCATTCAAATAAAACTAAACAGCATTATTTAAGAGAAAAAGTAAATAAAAAGAAAACATGAGCATCCTTTCAAAGACAATGGAAACTACTTCAGAAGTCAACTACTTTAAGATCCCATATGATTAAATTGGGTGAAGTTCTCCAGGGATCAGCACGATGTGGGAGTGAGAAGCAGGCCTGAGAATCAGGGGCAGAGCTGGGATGAGAAAGGCCGATACCCCTCTGAAAGCTGAGAAGCAACAACCCTATGGGCTTGCCACTGCTGTCACTACTGTGACACAGGAACCCTGGGCTAGTCTCTCAGACACACATTAACAGATTTGTGAGACATTTGGTGGCTTTAAAGCAGTGATGACACAGGACAAATTTAAAAGAAAAAGCACAACTATTCCCAGAAGGTTAAGAGGATTTAAAAAACTCACTCCAGTGACAGCTTGGGAATAACTCTTCATTTCGTTCATGGTGGAAACCTAAAACAGGCAGAAAGCCTTTGTGAGAATGAGTAAGAAAATTAAGCTGATATTCACAGTTAATTGTCCCCAACCATATTAATATATTCTATCTCTAAGTTATTATTCCTTTGATGGCTTGAAAATTAATTTTGAGGATTAAGACATAAAATACTGATTAACAGCATAAAAAGGCAGTGCTCACAATGATCAACTTGATTCAACATTAACAGACACATTTATATTAGATTAAGTTGGCCTAGGAACAAATAAATAGCTTCAAGGTTTCAAAAACAAAAGAAAATGAGATTGGTAGACTTTTCCCATGTCCTAGAAATACAAAGCCTGGAAACTACTCTTATGGTCTATCTGAAGGACAAGTCACTACCTCTGTATAAACCAAGCTGTGTACCATATACTTTCAAGATCCATCTCCAAACTCAAGAAGCTCACAACATGGCTGAAGTTCCTAGAAAGCCCAATACAGGAGGTCCCCTTAACATCTCAAATTAGACGGAACAATGTGAATACATCATGAAACTGTCCTGCTTCATGGTGTCCTCTAAAATTAGGTATTAATAAGGAAGTGATCTCTTTGCAGCACGGAGACTGCACTAGATGCCTTAGGCTTACTCTGCCACATGCTAGGACCTTTTTTAGATGCATTTCTCTATGATATACAGTATAGGCCACCCTACTAGCCTTTGAAAACATGACTGATAATGTTTAGGTATAAAATGAGTCTGGCACATAATTAACTGCTGTCTTTCTGTAAAGCTAACCTCACTGCCACGTGAATACTGTAAAGACAGTATCAACACATCAAGGTCACGACCTACCCCGCTGTCCAGTGCATAGGTATTGACGAGGTAGGCCAGTGAGTTACAGAGCCACAGAGAAATGATGTCACCTAGGAGGCGAGGAATAAGACCCCTACATGAAGAAAAAATAAAAATGAGAAGAACCAAGAAACATCGTCAGTAAAAAGATAAACTTCTTCTCAAAAAAGCAGACATTTCAAAAAAATTGTAGAGAACTGTAAAGACATCAAATTGCCAGCATCCAATCCTCACAACTAGTTCATTTTAGTTAATATGATTGTACTTGAGGCTAACCTCTAATGACTTTCATTCCCATTTTCAAAATACAAGTCAGCTATACCCCTTTCAGCTGTGGCCAATGGCTCACCTTACTATTAGTATTTATAAGCAGGGAGGACAATAATTTGTCTACTTCAGAGAAGAGACTTAAATATGTTTTTTCCTAAATTACTTGATAATTAAATTTGGCAGGGCAAAAGATGAGAAAAATTACAAAATGAGAATGGCATAAACAACATAGGTAAGAGACACCAAAAAATATGTTTCCAGGACCTGGGTGATCTAGGTGAGGCAGCCTGGAGTAGCAATCACCCCCCAGACTGAAATTCAGGCCTCAAATACCACTTCCATTACTTCTCAGCTATGTGTTGGGCAACAAATGAACTTTCCAGAGCGTCCATTTCTTAGTTTCTAAAATGAGAATAGTAACAGCCGTTCTGCCTACCTCCCAGTCTTTCTGATACTCAAATAAAAGCAAATATGTAGAGACACTCTGAAAATTAAAAAGGACCAGTTTTTGTTGTTAACAGAAGAATGAGGGTAGCAATCCAAGTTCTTCCGAAGTAAATTCAAGGGGACTGCTAACAGCCTTGCAAAAACATTCTCTCAGGATAAGGAAGATCTATGTTAGATGATTTTATCACTTTTAAGAAATTAATTTTCCTCATTTTATCAACAGTACATAACTGGGAATTTACTATAAGGGCAGAAACTTGGAATGAATTTATTAGTTGACAAAACAAAACCCTGGTTTCAACTGTCTTAAATGTGCAGAAGCAAAAGACTGGAATTCTACAATGGAACTTAAGTCAGAGGGCTTAAATTGAGCTTAACATGAAGTAAATCCAGAGTACATTTTCCCAGGGATTAAATAGAATCATGTCTTCATCTTCATTAAAGCTTTCCAGTTACACAAAAATTGCACACACACAAATCAACAATCTACTCACGCAAAAAATCCTAGGATGCCTTCTTCCCGATAGATCGTTACTACGGAGTCACAAAGTCCACTAGGTACAGAGGAAGGAAAGGTAAAATATTATTTTACAGCTATTGAAATAAATGTTCAATTACCACTTTTGACAAGGTCAAACTTATATCCCTTTTCTACCACCCTCACTTTGCAAAGACAGTTGAGTTTGGAGATAAAAGTGGAAATATTACTACCTAAGGGTGGAGTCACATGGAGTCAGGGAGAATTTTGGCTTTACTTTGCAACTTACTTTGACATCTTGGGTAGGCTACTAAATCTGCCTGGGTCATTATTTTATATTTTACTAGGTTTTATGCAAATCAAATGATGGAAGATGTATCAATTTGTTCTGTAAAGTCTAAGGCATTATAAAAATGTAAAGTACATACTTTGGCTTCGACAGATTTTCTTGAATACTTGAAAATAAAAACACTTACCAGTACTTGGATTCCCTACCAATGAACTGCACCATAGATCTCAGAGTGATCACTGCAGAAAATATAAAAAAGATTTTTAAAACTATGTTGAGATAAATTTTGATAACCCTAAAAAAATTTTTTTTCCCACCTTTTGCTATCTGGATAAAGTGGATAAAAGCCAAAACAAGCAAGCAAACAAAAAACATACAGGCAAAGCACCTCAGTGAACTCCCACATCAATCTATCCAAGCAGTCAGGAGAGATCATGTTCTAAAAGAAAGTTAAGAAATCAGACTTCAGTTATCAACTCAAACATACCGTGGAAGGGATGTGTGATGAGGGTAGCAGCAGAACGAGCCATCATCTCTCGAGTTGTCTAGAAACAATCAATACACACTTCTGAAATCTAAATAAATAACACTCAAATTCCTATGAGAAGTAAAGTGGGTGGATACTGTAGAATAAAAAAGTAACTGACACAGCACTCCTGCACTGGTGTTAGGGAATAGCTTGAATGGGATAAAATATAACACTGTCACTCTACCCTTGACTCAAGGATTTCAATGTTCTGCTACAGATACTGCTCCAAAATTATCTGCAAAGCAGATCTGTTATCGTCTCAGTTTTACTGATTAAAAAAAAAAAAGCAAAGAAACAGGGAAGGTCACTGGCAAACAGTTATTGAGCTGGAATAAAACTATGGAGTCTATATTTAGATTACCAAATTGCTCTCTCATTGTGGGTGATTTCGGAGACTCTGATACCTACACTAGACAAATATCAGGCTCTAGTTAATCTCAGGGAGAACAGAACAACTTTGATTTGTTTTTCAACCACAATCCTATAACTGTGCAGTATTTCAGAGCTGCTGTATTTATCCTACTTTGTTTTTCTTTCGAAGTCTGTGTAAAGAGGTAGAAAATTAAACAATGATACTTAGAGGCAGGCTGTAAAGGGAGGTCTGTCATTTATTTTTGCATCTAAACATTATCTTCAGTCACTTAGTTAAGACATCCCTTGCCCCTACTCCAAAGGTAGTTCTGAGAAGACCCTGTGGGATGGGATGCACTAACGTAAGAAAATACAAAATGCATATTAATACATGCACCTCTTCTTTTAAATAATCTCACTTCATAAAAATTTACAGGAAACAAAGTTGATTCATCTGGCATCTAGATATGTAGCAAGGTTTGTTTGGGAATGTGTGTTTTAGAAGGCAGAATTTACTGGAAAATTATGACCTCACTAAAGACAATTAGACAATGTAAAGTTTGAGAAATAAAAGAGTAGTTCTGAAAGCCAAAATTTTAAGTCAGGCATGAAACAAACTCCAAAGGCAGAAGATAGGAGTGGGTAGTGAATGAGGAGGAGCATCCCAAAGACAGAATACTGCTGTGGAAGCACTCCTGGGCATACGATATCCAAAAAACAGAGGGCTTGGCCACTATTTTAACACTTTTGTGCCAGAGGCTTTCTATTCTATTAGAAGACTTTCAAGAGGAAACCTCTTCAGTTTTAAAGATGAAACAAGTGGGCAAAATTAGTTTCCTTAAAATGCATTTATTTCAAACAGCAAGCAATGCTCTTTTCTCTTTTTTTATGTTATGTATGTAGCAGAGCCCAGATTAAATAGGGATTTAATTTCATTTGGAATAAGATACTGAACATATAGGCCTGATGATCCTGATTCTACAACTGCTGCATTATAAACATTCTGATTTAGGAAAATAGCACGGCACATAATTCATCTCTTACCTCCTTGATAACTTGGTCAAAGGAAGATGAGACGCCTTTCTGTACATTTCCAGGTCCTAACTCCTAGAAAATAAGTGAAAGAAGACAGGTATCTTCATGGTTTTAAACAGAACTTTTCAAACTGGTGGCTACCCTGTATGCCAACACTCACTGAGATGAAAGGGAAACTAACTGCTTGCTCCTTCTCCTAAAGAGGACCAAAGAGCAGTAATAACTTGCAAGGAAATGGGCCCATTTATATGATGCACACAAACTTATATGATGCATACAGATCGACTCCAACATACCTCAACCTTGTCACACTCCTGGTAATGCTACAAAGGAAGAGAACAGAAAAGAATGGATGATTAGGGTTATCATAGTGTCACTAAGACAGGACATAAAATGAAAACTCTATTGGTAGAACATAAAATAAGGTAGTTGATTTTTCTTTTCACTGCATATCTACAATTAACTCTATTTCTAATTATTCAACTGGAAATAAGACGATCTTGTTGCTAAGTTTAATGTATCAGTCAGCTGGAAGAATAAAAAACTCACGAAAACTTATCTAAAAGAAGAAAAAGGAAAATGAAACAAAAATCCAAGGACATCATGTACTAAACACATACATTTAACAGAAAATAAATTGGTAAAAACACAGCCCAGGACTAAGGCTATGGAAGAAGCCTCATGACTTTTTCATGGAAAAAACAGGACTAATACCAAACAATCTAATAAAAAAATGGAAATAGGTGAAAAAAAAAATCAGACAATTGAGCACCTACTCATACCAGATTTTAAAAATGGCAACTTTCTTTTGTAAAAATTAATAATGCTGTTTAAAAGACTAGAGGCAAGACAGTGTCAAGATTAAGCAAAATTACATTTTTGGGTCAAATTCCAGATCTTTGGCCAGAATTAATTCTAGTAGTTTCAGGTGTCTAAAATTTAATCATTTCTAGACTTTGCTTTTTAATTACATTGACGTTTTCTACATGTCTCTTCTACATTATTCTGAGCATTTTTCAATTCAATTCCTATTCAGCTCTAGAGAACTCTTATAAAAGTTAACAGTTTCATCAACCCTATATTGGTCTTTCTTCTTGATTGTATAAGCTGCTTTTGATACTAAGTGCAGTACCATTCCCCTATTATATTTCAGCTGGGTATATGTGACACATAGTCAGGGTTACTTGGTTACCTCGTTTGTCTTACTTTTCCCTTACATAAAGGAACTTAGTCTCAAGCAGTAATTTTACTTTTGCTCTAAGACTGTACATAAACCTCTGACCAGATGACAACTGCCTTTCCATATGTAAATCTCAGTTAGGTAACAGCAACATTTTCACTGAGCTCAGAGTAGGGTGCGGCTGGAAAAGAAACAGTAATCAATCCACCAAAAACCTCAGCCCATTAAGACTCCATCACTCTGATCCATGGGGCACCTGAAATGGTTCTTCTAAATTCAGTCCACAGGAATGATAAAAGAATATATAAACAACAACAGAATGACTGAAGTTTAAGTTCCATCCTTCACCTTTTCTCCCTTCCAAAAGTAACCACTATCCTGCAGTTGATGTACACTTTGGTGAGATTAAAAAAAATAAAAAAATAAAAAACTTCCAAATGTATTCAAGATAATATATATACAGAAGCAGTGCACAAAATACAAGCATACAATGTAATAAATAATTAAAAGGCAAATATCCATATAGCCATGATCCGGGTCAAGGATAACCATTTCCATAACCCCAGAACACCACGTGTGGTCCCTTCTTCTCCCTCCTATCACAAATAACCACTATCGCGACTTTTATGTTCATCTTGTTAATAAGTCTTTTTAAAAAATAAGTTTGCAACAGAAAACATTTTACTAGGGGTAACACTAGAAATAAGAGTAAAATAACTTCAGAAAGAAGTACATATCTTTCAATCACCTTCCTTCCTCCTTCAAATAAATAAAATGAGCTACACAGGAAAATTAAGTGTATTTTTTCTGTTCAGGACAACTGGTTTAAGGGAAGAAGTCTGTGTAGATAAAAATCAATTACTTCATTTTATACAAATTCCCCTTGTTTCCCAGGAAAGAAATAATTTTCAATAAGCCAGGCGGATAAAGACAAATACCATATGATTCCACTTATTTGTGGAATATAAAAACAAAGCAAAACAGTATTAGACTCATAGACGCTGAGAAGTGACTAGTGGTTACCAAGGCGGAAGTGAGTGGGTGGTGGGGGTAGGGGGACTGTTGAACAGCTGTGATGTACATTTGATGGAAAAAAAAAAAGGGTATTTCAAGTAAATGTTTTTTTAAAGAGAAAGAAAGATCATGGCTATAAATATATCTTTGAAATTACTCTTAATCAGAACAAACTATGCATAAAGGTAATCTACATGTATGGGGAGATTAATTGACTTTCTTACCTGTAGAACTTTCCCATGGACCACAGTTCCAAGGACTCCTGAACACAGTCTTGGAGTTAGCCCTGTGAACAACCCATGCTTCCCATCGATGCTTGCAATGTGCTGAGCTAAGAACAAAGTCAGAGATTTAAATTCTAGTCGAGAGAGATGGATATATAGAAATTTCAAGGCAACAAATGCTTTCTATACATTTCTTTCAGTAACTCCTGCCTATCATCACAGTTCTCGATGTCATCCAATTCCAAATAATTTAAAGACACTTACCATAGCAAAAGAGACCAGGAAGCTGACACACTTGCCGCCCAAAAATATTTCGTCCTATGGTTGGAGGAAGAGGCTCATACCCCACCTTTAAACACAAGAGAATATATCAATACTCAGCAATATTCCCCAAGGCCGCCTTGGTTGCAAGGTCTTGAACAAATAACAGAATTAGGGTTATTAATTTTTTAACATAGGTTAAAATGCAGTGCATGTTTTCCAAGGCAATGATGAGGTACCATCCTTGTCAGTTTTCTATTTTGTCACGTGACTGGTTTCACTATACCCTGAGTTTTCTTTTGGTTTAAATTCTGTAAAGTCAACCATGTAGCTGAGATACCTTATATCCAACTGAAGACAGAATAAGGGGACTTTTGTATTAGGAAAGATACAGTTTACTGAAGAGGCTCAAAAAATTTCTTAAGAAAACCTAACACTTTCTTTTTTTATATTTGGACAAAATGAGAAGACTAAGCCAGCATCAACTTCGTATTTGGCTAGCAAGACAAAACACCTTTAAAAGGTAAATGTACTTAAAATTGACTAATTCACTTGGGAAATCATTATAAGCTAAGTTTATAGTAAATGAGCACAGTCATTAACAAACCAATGAAGGCCATTTTAAAGTTAATGATTATCATTTTATTTCTACAGTATGTTTGGAATTTTTAGTGCTAAAGGGCTACTTGAAGAATGAACACTGTAGGACATGGTTTTGACTTGCTATTGCTATGATTCTTAACCTGTTCAATTAAATAACTCCTGACTGAGCTCCCTGAAACTGGTGCTGTGCATCTATTTTTAAAACTGAGTATTTGGGAATTTCACCAAAACCCAAGACACTTGGCCAAACACAGATATTGTGTGATCAAGGTTAAGTATATTCAAGTTTTGAGGCAAGAGCTTTATATGTCACTAGAAAAACTTGCCTCCTGAAGAAATACTGAGTAATGAGCTTATACCAGATTTATTGCAAAATGCTGTCACCTCAGATACAAATGTGCCAATTCTATTTCAGACCTTCTAGTGAATTTCAGTGAAAGTCTTTATTCTTGGTTCAACCTATTTTATAATAGCCTTTTATATGGAGAATCTAAATCTACAGGGATCAACTCAGCAACATATAATTTGGATTAGAATCAACCCAAGAACAAGAAATATGGCCCTCCCTAGTGTCTTGCATATTTTTGACAGAAAGAGAAGGTGAGGATCGGACTTCTAAAAACTGCTCCCTTCCTTCGTACAGTGCATAAGGTAATTAACTCAACTCTCAAGAACAGTTTAAAAAATAAATGACCTGCCCATCACAGGGAGATGTAGAAAGGAATGGAAAACACGATCTAATAGTCTATCACCAGCTAAAGCTGGGGTACTTGCCTATTAATATACCATTTAAGAACTATTTCACGGTAGATTAGAAACTAACACATATGCTTAAACTTGCTAAAACTCTCTCAGCTGAAGTGATTTCCAGCTCTGACAATGTAATTTTCCCTGCTCAGTGAATCCTTCCGAAATTTGACTCAGCAACCACTTCGTTATCACTTCTGAATGAGCTCCTTGTGTTTATCTGGGTATCTGGTGCTAAAATCTCAGAACAAAATACCAGCAGGAACAGTAGCCAAAAAATGAAGAAAAACGGATAAACTGTTGGCTCTCCTTTAATTTCAAATTTGTGTTCAACAGATTTCAGGTCTTGCGTTTAGGGCGGGGGAGGAGAGGTGAATGCTAATTTCAAAGGGGCAGGAAGGGAGGGCTGGAAAGCCGTCGGGGGCAACCCGCCAGGATCAACCTCAGGGAAGAAAAAACGCAGTTCAGAGGAGCCACCGGGCCCGGCGGCAGCTGGTTACGGGGCAACGAGCGGCCTCACCGACCGTCAGGGAGGCAGAACTTCGGGAAGGCCCGCGAGCAGTGGAGCGCCGCTGGCGGTAGAAGCTACCCCCGACGGGAAGGAAGGGGCAGCGCTCCGGGAGACTGAGGCCCGGGAAGGCTGGAGCCGACCCTCGGGAACTGTGGGCAGCGGCGACCCCACCGCCCGCCGGGCGGGAAAAGGAACGGCGACGACTCATACCTGGATGAGCACCTTCACGTACATGAGCGGCTGGGACAGGATGGTGAGTCCGGAGCCCAGGAGCACCTGACTGGCCGCGTCCGCCATGATGGCACCCGCGGACTGACAGACAGAGCCACCAAGCGACCTAGCCGCTCCGGATCACGTGCCAGGGCCGCGGCTCCGCTGGTCCGCCCGCGGCGCGCGCGCACGCACCCACTGGCGCGCGCCTCCCGCTCAGGTCCCGCCCGCCGCCCCGCCCCGAGAAACGGCAGTCGCTCGCTCGCGAGTGCGGGGCGGGGAGAGACTTACGTTCTGTAGTGGGAAGCCGCGGCAGGTTCTCCTGCGCTTGCGCAGGCCGGTAATGACCGGAGGGAGAAGAGTGGGCGTGGCGAGGGTGTGTGTGACCCTGACAGCGAAGGCAAGGTCGGAGGAATAAAAAGAAAAACATGCTTCCTGATGCTTCGCTTCCGCACTTGCACTTTGGGCATCATCAACATACGGTTCAAAGGTATTCAACTTGAGAACCATAAATTATCCAATGGCCGTCAAAAACGAGATAAGCCTGATACCGACTCATAAATCAGTCAGCGGGTTGCTATTCATGCATTTATTCTATCAATATAACCTCAGAAATGCCTTCTCGGACCTCTATCTGAATTTACCTCCTTCTTATTTCCCACCGTGGTCCTGTAGCACTTAGCATGGTCTGAAACTGTCTCTCCCACTAAAATGTTAAGTTCTGGCTCTTTCCTCCATCTTGCGGTGCTGCCATCACAGTGCGCGTGAATGACCTGGCCAGTGCTCTGAAGAGCACCAACAGTGCCGACAAGGGGCAAACGCCAGGTTCTTTTTTTTTTTTTTTTTTTTTTTTGCTGGCAACTGTTTATTATTTATTTTGATTACAACTTTTTTTTACAATTTATTTTATTTTAGTATCATTAACCTACAATTACATGAGCAATATTGTGATGATTAAACTATCCCCTTCATCAGGTCCCCCCCACCAACCCTATTACAGTCGCTGTCCATCAGTGTAGTGAGATGAGAATCACTACTTGTCTTCTCTGAGCTG